>CM074500.1:1019625-1185894 GCA_037389245.1 Oryzias sinensis
AGCAAATATATATATATATATATATATATATATATATATATATATATAGATACATACGCACCATCAAGCGCTGAATTGTTTGTTTTTATCTTATTTTGTGCATATTGCATCTTTTTATAACACATCCTTTACAAAAACCATCATTATGGGGTCCTTCCTGGTGTTAACCAATCAGAATCCAACAAATAACACACGTGTGTGAATTATTCATGAGGTGGTGCATTACCGGGATGTGTCAATAGGGGGTGCTATCACAATACACAAATCACACACAAACTCAGTTTTTTTGTGAATTATAAGGTCATCCCCTAAAACTTTGGATTCATGCGTCTTAGACCTACTTAAGCACCCTCCTAATGTTTTTCCATGTCATTTATTATGAGGACATGGGCTGTGTCTTCATAATAAAAAATGTCCCATTTGTGTGGCGTGTAAACTGGAAAAATGTCCTTACAAACCACAGTAACAAACACACACACACACACACACACACACACACACACACACACACACACACATACTTGCATTCCCCCTTTGAGGGGCCCAACAGTTTTTTAGCAAGTTGTGGGGTCCACCATTTGTAAAGGTGCTACAAGTGTGAAAAAAATCAGGAGGCACTATAAAAAAATACCAAACATAAAAACCATTTTTGTTTTAACGAATTTGAATTTTAAAAAGTTTATGTTAGTTTTTTGGTCACTTATGGGGTTCATTTCCAACATTCAGTTGTTGTGAGGTCCACTTGCTGCATACACAAATATTCTAAGCTTTTGTATCTAACTAGGGTCCAAAATCTTTTTTTTTTGTTTCTTAATTAGATTTATTGTTCCTTTCAGACCAGCTGTAAAGGCAAACTGTCAGAAACACATAGCATACATTTTACTTACTTTCCACTTGCTTGCAGCCTTATGTGTACATCTAAACAGACTTTAACCAAACATTTTTACAGTTACTTTATAGCCAGATTTTTACATCGTTATTTACTGTAACTCATACAAGATTAGTAATTTTTAAAGAAAATAATAAGTATAAAAAATATACTTAAAAATAATAAGAATAATATAAAAACCCAAGTGTAATAATATTGTTTCTGTGCCTCAGGTCTGGTGTCTTCAGCTTTGAGTACCACCACCTATAGGAAAAAAGAAAAGGAAAGGAGATTAAGAACCTTATGGTGACTAACTATAGTGACTGTCTATAGTGACCTGATTTTACCTTAATACAAAGGTTTTGGAAAACTTTATAATTAAGTCTAGATATTAAGTCCAAGAATGTTTAATGTGACAAAATAGTTTTTTTCTAAGGAATTGCGTGCATTGAAAAGCATTTTTTTAAATAATTTTTTTGAGAAAAACTCTGTTACTTTTTGGCGGGCCAAGACATGACTTGATGTTTGATCAAGTGAAAGATTCTTTGTCTTATGTCTGGTGTCTCCTAGTTTGAGTGCCACCACCTATAGTAAAAAAAAAAAAAAAAGGAAAACAGAGATCAATCACCTTGTAATTGCATGACTTTACCTTAATACAAAAGTTTTTGTAAACACTTTATAATTAAAGCTAGATAAATAGTCTAAGAACATTTAATATGACAATTTAGCATTTTTTTAAAGGAGTAGTGTGCATTAAAAAAGCGTTTACATGAAAATACTCTGAAAAAGAGTTAAGAAAAGTCTGTGAAACTAAACAGAGGATGATGAGACAGTTTTAAGAAGTGAATCCATAAAGTTCTAAGAAAGACATGTTAACTTTAGAGACAACACCAAGATAAAAGATCATTAGCAGACGGGAGGGCCCCATAAAGAGAAGCTAGAAACCTGTGTGTGTAAAAGTCAAACCAGTCAGGAAAACGTTGGTTGGAGGTTTTCACAAAAGGACCCCACAAAGTTCAGGTTTGTAATTTGTGTGTAAGGCATCAAGTGCAAAAATAAAGGACTGTAAATAAAAATACATGCAATGACTGCGAAATATACAACCTCTACTAAAGGTTACTGAACTAAAGTATTACTACACTAAATTCAATTGAGTCATTGTTAAAAACATCTTCACTTTTCTTTGAAAACATTGCCAAGTTGTATTATAAGTAATAACACAAATGACTACAACAAGTATTTTCCACCTTACCTCTGTTGTCATTTTTTGACGGGCCGAGAATTGACTTGATGTTTGATCAGGTGAAAGTTTCTTTGCCAAAGGTCTGGTGTCTCCAGGTTTGAGTGCCACGACCTATAGAAACAAAAATGAAAACAGAGATTAAGCACTTTATAGTTGCCTGACTTCACCATAATACAAAGGTTTTTGTAAACACTTTATAATTAGGTTAGATATGTAGACCAAAACCGTTTAATATGATAATATATCCTTTTTTAAAGGAATTGCGTGGATTGAAAAAGCGTTTCTCTGAAAATACTCTGAAAAAGAGTTAAGAAAAGTCTGTGAAACCAAACAGATAAAAAATAAACAATTTTAAGAAGAGAATCCATAAAGTTTTAAGAAACACATGTTAACTTTAGAGATAACACCAAGATAAAATATCATTAGCAGACGGGAGGGCCCCATAAAGAGCAGCTAGAAACTTGTGTGTGTAAAAGTCAAACCAGTCAGGAAAAAGTTGGGGGGAGGTTTTCACAAAAGGAACCCACAAAGTTCAGGTTTTTAATTTGTGTGTATGTGCAAAAATAAAGGAATGTAAATAAAAATACATGTAATGACTGCAAAATACAAAACCTGTACTAAAGGTTACTAAAGTACAGTATTACTACACTAAATTTAATTGAGTCATTGTTGAAAATATTATCACTTTTCTTTGAAAACATTGCCAAGTTGCAGTATAACTACTAGGGGTGTCACGATTTCGACTTTAAATCGAAATCGATCGAAATTAAGTCAAAGTCTCGAACTTCGAATGAAAAAATGGAATCGTCAATGCTGCCAAGCCCCCATGCTGCGTCTGGTTACTTGCCAAGCGGAAAAAGGGCTGCGAGTCTATTTGTTAATGAAGTTTAAAAAAGAAAAAAAAGAAGTGCTGCGAGTCAACCTCCTCTAACAGCCACTCAAAAGATAGCATGGTAACTGCAGATGCAGGAGACCCATCGACAGAACTTTAATCCCCTCCTCTTTCACCGAAGTCGCTGGAGTGGAGGCATTTTGAATTTCCAGTGAGTTATGTTGACAACGTTCGCGTTGTTGACAAAAAATTAATAAAACAGTTTGCAAGCTCCGCTGTATGTGTGTGTGGCGTATTCTCTCACGGACAGCACGACTAACATGCAGGGCATCACGCAGGCACAACAAAAACATAGATTCATCTGTAAACCAACAACTACACAAACTACTCTTCCGTCTTCATTTGGAATTAAACTTCCAAGCAACTCAACTCGTGCAAATGTGATTAGGCTTGCGGTTGGAGTATTCATAGGGGCGGACATGCAACCTTATTCGGTGGTGGAAAGCTGCGGTTTTACGCATTTAATTAGCGTGTTAGAGCCCCGCTACGAAATCCCCAGTAGAACACACGTCTCAGCTACGGTGATTCCCTCCGTGTACAATAATGTAAAAGAGAAAGTTATTGAAGGTCTGAGCAGACCTTGTAAAAATATGGAAGAATACACTCATCATTTTGAGGGGATAAAAAGTAGTTATCAGTGTGGTACATGTTTATCTGTTCACAAAAAGTTTAAGACACTTCATTGTTCAGAGACTATGGACATGTCTCTGTTTTATTGTTTTTGTTTGTTTTGTTGTGAACTTGAATGTCATCTTTTTTGAAGAAGGCTGCACTTACAAAATAGAAACTGGAAGCCAGTTTATTTTAACAATTTTAACTGACTAAAGATATAAGTTATTGTTTCCTTATGTTGTTAATAAAAGTTTTAAATTTGACAGTGTAGTGTGTTACATTGCAAACAAAGGTCAGATATTCTATTGTATTACAGTCTAGTTTTTAAAAAATGACAATCTGTGCTTAAAAAAGAACAAATGTAAAAATCGAGAATCGAATCGAACCGTGACCTTAGAATCGAAAATGCAATCGAATCGAGGATTTGGAGAATCGTGACACCCCTAATAACTACTAACACAAATTACTACAACAAGTATTGTCCACCTTACCTCTGTTGTCATCTTTTGACGGGCCAAGACATAACTAGGTTTTTTATCAGGTGAAAGTTTCTTTGCCCCAGGTTTGGTGTCTCCAGGTTTGAGTACCACCACCTACAGAAAAAAAAAGGAAAACAGGGATTAAGCACTCTATAGTTGCATGACTTTAACTTAATACTAAAATTTTTGTAAACACTATATAATTAAGGTTAGATATATAGTCTAAGAACATTTAATATGACAATATAGCATTTTTTTAAAGGAAAAGTATGTATTGAAAAAGTGTTTCTATGAAAATTCTCTGAAAAAGAGTTAAGAAAAGTCTGTGAAACCAAACAGATGATGAAGAGACAGTTTTAAGAAGAGTATCCATGAAGTTCTAAGAAGACATGTTAACTTTAGAGATAACACCAAGACAAAAGACAATTAGCAGACGGGAGGGCCCCATAAAGAGCAGCTAGAAACTTGTGTGTGTAAAAGCCAGTCAGAAAAAAGTTGGGGGAAGGTTTTCACAAAAGGACCCCACAAAGCTCGGGTTTGTAATTTGTGTGTAAGGCATCAAGTACAAAAATAAAGGAATCTAAATAAAAATACACGCAGTAACTGCAAAATACAAAACTTCTACTAAAGGTTACTTAAGTACAGTATTACTACAAGATATGAATGTCAGTCATTGCTATCTATGTCAACTCTTTTCTTTGAAATCATTGCTACGTTGCAGCTACTAACTACTAACACAAATGACTACAACAAGTACTGTCCATCTTACCTCTGTTGCCTTTTTTTGATGGGCCAAGACATAACTAGGTTTTTTATCAGGTGAAAGTTTCTTTGCCCCAGGTCTGGTGTCTCCGGGCTTGAGTGCCACCACCTACAGAACAAAAAGGAAAACAGAGACTAAGCACTTTATAGTTGCATGACTTTACCTTAATAGACAAGTTTTTGTAAACACTTTATAATTAAGGCTAGATAAATAGTCTAAGAACATTTAATATGACAATATAGCATTTTTTTAAAGGAATAGTGTGCATTAAAAAAGCGTTTCCATGAAAATACTCTGAAAAAGAGTTAAGAAAAGTCTGTGAAACCAAACAGATGATGAAGAGACAGTTTTAAGAAGAGTATACATGAAGTTCTAAGAAGACATGTTAACTTTAGAGATAACACCAAGACAAAAGGTAATTAGCAGACGGGAGGGCCCCATAAAGAGCAGCTAGAAACTTGTGTGTGTAAAAGTCAAGCCAGTCAGGAAAAGGTTGGGGGAAGGTTTTCACAAAAGGACCCCACACAGTTTGAGTTTGTAATTTGTGTGTAGCATCAAGTGCAAAAATGAAGGAATTTAAATAAAAATACATGTAATAACTACAAAATACACAACCTCTACTAAAGATTACTAAAGTACAGTATTATTACACTAAATTAATGTCAGTCATTGCTTACTATATCAACTATTTTCTTTAAAAACATTGCTAAGTTGCAGCTACTAACACAAATGACTACAACACATACTGTCCATCTTACCTCTGTTGTCAACTCTTCAGGGGCCGAGACGTGACTTGATGTATGATCAGGGGTTGTTTGAATCCTTGGTTTTTTCTTTCTCATCCTTTGTTTTTTTCTTTCCGTTTTTGGCTCTATCACAACAAATGTAAAGTCATAAGTTTTAGTTGATCACACTTATGTATAAGTAAATTTATGTATTCAAATATCTTAAAATAAAATCAATATTATAATAGTGCATGCATAAAATTTAGTAATGATCAGGATGAGACTGTAAGAAAAGTACAAATATTTATATTTGTGTATAGAAAATAGGGTTATATTGAATAACAAAGAAATCAAGAAAACATTTTTTTTAATAACATTAAGCCTTAATTTCTTTTATAAATGCTGAACTATGCGCATGGAAATAAAGTCAGTTCCTTCAAGTACAAATTTAACACCTGTCCCATAGCTACCACAGGAAAATCCCTCATGAACATTTAATCCTTTGCTGCAGAGCTGAATATGACACTATCAGCCAATATGCAGTTAGGCTAGAAAGAGCAGTGAGGGCTTCAGGCTTCATGGATTATCTTTTTAAAACTTTCAGGTCTCAGTAATGATGTACTGCTATTTTAGCATTAGCGCTAGCATTAGCGCTAGCATTAGCGCTAGCATTAGCGCTAGCATTAGCGCTAGTATTAGCGCTAGCATTAGCAACATGTGCTCAATGTTAACTACTGTATTTCCTTTATGTGAACGTTCTTGCATTTGATTCTGAGTGCATGTAGTTGTCATTGCAAAAAAACAGAGGCAGAGACAGACTTAAGAAACATCAACACCCCACCAAAAAAAGGAAAAACCTACCTGTTGCTTTGCTTGCTACCAAGGCCCTTTCTCCAAGCTTAGGCAATCATGCCTGTAAGAGGTCCAAGAAGTGGGCGTGGTGTACAGGTGATGACTTAATCATGTAAATGAGTTCTCATTGGGTAGAATATACACACTTTCAGCATTTAGTTCTTGAGAGGTCCACCTGGCTCCCTATACAAATATTAAAAGATCCACACAAATGAAAATCTTGTTTTTGTGTTTTTAACTTGTTCTTGCAGAAATGTTTTTCATAATAAAGGACACATAAAATAATACATGAATAAAAATATGTTTTTCCTAATTAAAATTGCGTTGGATCAGGAGCAGATCTAAACCAGATGCTTTAAAATGCTCAGACTCGTGACATAGCTACTGAAATGACTGCGCCAAAGTCTCCCATATCCTCTTCTGCTGTCCCTGCCCTCCCTGATCCGGTTAGGGTTAGATGTGTGAGAAAGGATGGGCGTTGAACGTTTGTGTTGTGGCAAATTGCAATTCTTGCTCAACCTGCGGCTCCGGAGCCACAGGTTGCTATTTCATCTCTGTGCTGCGGCTCTCTGTGGTTTTATAAAATAACTATTATGTTTTAAGATTGTTGTGGTGCCCTTATCACTGTTGGTATGTGTGAGTGGGCAGGAGGAGGAGAGCAGCGTGAATGTGCGGAGGGGGTGTGTCTTCGGTTGTGGACAAGAGACTGTAATGGGATGGAAAGTTCTTCCAAAAAGACAGTCAGTGGTAATCTCGTTGTGGGAACACGAGCACCCAAAAAAAAAAAAAAAAATTATAATAATTGACAGTCCCCAACCCCTGCAGTTTTCTACACTTGAACTCCTCATTTCCACGTAAAATTAACTTAATTTGTGCTAGGGTATCCCTACTATCCTGTCACCTTTCTGCTACGACAACTGTGTTTAGCCCTCTCTGTGTAGAGTACACTGGAGGAGCGCATGGGGGGTTGCAAGTGGGAAAACGACTCGCACCTGCAGAGGACATGAACAAGTAGAGAGGCGGGGGAGGGGCTGAGGCTCACTGCTTATGATTCAAGAACCTGCAACAAACCAACAGCTGGTTCCTAATAAAAAATAGTTGTCATCCATAAAATTTATATTCTATGTTTGCTTTACTGGATTTTATGAAAAGAGAAAGAACAAAAAGAAGTCTGCATTAAAGGGAATTTGTTTCCATCACCTCACTCATCTTAAGTCTGGATGTTTGAGAGATTTAAAAGTCTATTTTAAGTTTTGGAAAATGGACAAAAGATCAAAAGTTCAGCGTCCAGTTTAGAAAGAAGAAAAACACTCCAAGGGTAAAGAATGCATGCGAGGTCCAAAGTTAAAACTTGCTAGGCACCAAATACGTCCAAATTTACTGATGGAGGAGTAAGATTTGGAGCAACATTTGGCTAATGAAGGTTTACACTTAATTAGACCAGTCTTGTTAATTATTTTATTGATGCATTTCATCTAAGCTTCTTTGCCATTATCATATACAGTCAATGCTTCACATGTAATGAACACAATCATTTGTCTTTTTTTTAGTAAGTTTTATGCAACACTTAAGCACAAAAAACAGAAGAATATGTCCTCTAGTTTCCATTGTTCATTCATGAAGCCAACTGAAATTACTTGACTTATTAATTCATAATTGGTGTCAAGGTTGTATTCAGCTCAAGAAAAAAAAATAGAGAAATTTGTCAGTTTTTACCAAAAAACACCCAGCCTTCAGAAAGAAAACACAAACAGATGCGTGTTAGATGTAACTACACACTATATATTGATTGTGAATTCAACTATACAAGCATGTTTTACTTATGTTTAATAATACAGTAAAAAAATATATATTTTTGTTTTGCCCAAGGTGTCAAACTAGCCAGGACTGCCTCTGAAGACAATACATTTTGAATGAAATTGAATGAGAAGTGAATAGCGATTGAAATGTTTCAAAACCAGTTAAATTATGCCGTTCACTGGAAACACTGGGTTTTCCAAAGTCTGTTGTGGCTCTCTGTGTTTTAATATATGTGGAAACTGATCCAAATGGCTCTTTGAGATTCCAGGAAAAAAAGAAGAAACCTCAGGGGTGTCCACATAAAGGAGGGATCCCCCCAGGATGGTCAGTTACCAGATGTCTTAGAGAAGAATTAGCTTATCTAACCCTACAACTACATGTCTAAATAGTCCAGCAGATGGGGTTCATCCAGATGGAGTTGGGGGACGGCTAGGGGCGTGAGACGAGCCAGAGGCGAGGTACACGTTGAAATGAAGAGCACAACTGGAATCTGGAATCACTCGGAGAGTGGGAAAAGGGGGACAATGCATGAATCACACTGCACCAAACAGAGATATGGAGAACTGAATGATAAATAAATGATCGAGAATAGAGGACAGAACCCCAGTGCACCATAGCTACCCCAGCTTCTAAATTCTAGCAGCCTATTAACAACTATTACTGTTATTAAGTTTAATTCAAACATGTTCATAGTAACTTAAACATTCTCTGATTACTAGCTAGTCTGCCAATAAACCTGTCAAAAAAGGAATGTTCTGAGCCTATCTTTGAATGTAGAAACTGTTTCGGCCTCTCTTCCAAAGGCTGGTAGTTTATCCCATAAGACAGGGGCTTGGTGGCTAAAGGCTTTGCCTCCAACTATGCTTAAACAAATAATAGGACCCACAAGCAGTCCTGCGATGCTACTACTCAAGTAATTCCACCCAGAGGGGTTACATGCAGAGAATGTGGAATGAATAGATGCTTTGAAACCCACAATCAAGGATAACTGCCAACAACTGGTAGCCCAATGCTCTAACATCTAAAATCGGCAACTCCTATCACAATTTGAGATTGAAGCGATACAATATAATACCACGGGAGAGCCAGAACAGCAGGTCAGACAGGAGGCTATACCACACTCCCACCTTGAGCTTGGGTACACAGCCCCAACAACTACAGATATGCTGAGCGAGGCAGCAACTGGCCTGAAAGACAAGATCATGTCTAGAATGAACACTAGGCAACCCCGATACCAGCTACAACAGTTAAGTGATGTACCACCTGAAAGTCTCCTGGAAACTGTGAATGAAGCATTGAGGGCAATTCCTACCACAACCATCACAGAAAACATTGAGCTGGTTTACACTTCAGCAACAGTGATCCTTGAGATGCTTGGCTATAAGAGCAACCATGGGAGAAAACAACAATACCCACCATGGAACGGTTAGAGGCCAAAATCAAGGCAACTCAGAAGGATGTGAGTAAGCTGACAGAGGCTTAAAGAGGTACAATAAGAAAGCAAGTATCTAAGAGATACAGCTAGATGCCCATACTTGAAGCACTGGAAACTGCCAAACAAAGGCTCCTAGCCTTGAGCAGCCGCCTAAAGAGGTACACAAGAAACAATGAAGCCAGACAAATAAACAGGCTGTTCGCAACTCAGCGAAAGTGTACGCTCAGTGGCAGGGTCAAAACAGCCGAGCAGACCCACCAAGGCTGGAAACTGAACAGTACTGGAAAAGCATATGGGAGAAAGAGGCAGCACATAATAGCAATGCCCAATGGCTGGTCTCTCTGAGAAATGAACATAGCAACCTCCCTGAACAGAATCTGGTATCCATCACAGTGGCAGACATCCAAGGAAGAGTCTCAGGTATGAAGAACTGGACTGCACCGGGCCCTGTCATTATACATGCCTACTGGCTAAAGAAACACACCGCACTCCACGAGCGCCTACCAGCACAAATGAACAAGCTGCTAAGAGATGGGACTCACCCCGAATGGCTAACGGAAGGGCGAACAATCCTGATCCAGAAGGATCCCTCAAAGGGTGCAGTCCCATCCAACTACCGCCCAATAACCTGTCTTTCCACAACATGGAAGCTCATGTCAGGCATCATTGCAACCAAGATAAATAGGCACATGGATCAATACATGAGGAACACACAGAAGGGCATTGGCAGAGACTCCAGAGGAGCCAAACACCAACTCCTGGTTGACAGAACAGTCGCTCAATACTGCAGGTCACGAAACACCAACCTGTGCACAGCCTGGATTGACTACAAGAAAGCTTATGACTCAATGCCACACATGTGGATCACTGAATGGTTGGAGCTGTACAACATCAACAGGACTCTAAGAGCCTTAATAGGAAACTAAATTAAGCTGTGGAAAACCACCCTTGAAGCCAATGGGAAGCCACTTGCACAAGTGTCCATCAAATGTTGGATATACCAAAGTGATGCTCTGTCCCCACTTCTGCTCCGGCTGCACGGTGGCGCAGTGGTAAGTGCTCTTTCCTCACAGCAAGAAGGCCCCTGGTTCAAGTCCTGGCTGGGGGACATGAAAAATACATCAATTGGGGACCTTTCTGTGTGGAGTTTGCATGTTCTCCCCGTGTATGCGTGGGTTCTCTCCGGGATCTCCGGCTTCCTCCCACTGTCCAAAAACATGCTTCATAGGTTAATTGGCAACTCTAAATTGTCCATAGGTGTGAGTGTGAGAGTGCATGGGTGTGTGATTGTGGACATTTTACCCTGCGACAGACTGGCGACCTGTCCAGGGCATCCCCTGCCTACGCCCAAGTAGCCGGGATAGGCTCCGGCAGCCCCGTGACCCCGAAAGGGACAAAGTGGTACAGAATGAATGTGTGCACAATATGAACTGGAAACCCCAAGGTCAAAACAATGGGAAACTCCTCCGAAGGTGGTAGAGAATGAGAGGGCAAAGATTCTGTGGGACTTCCAGATCCAGACTGATAGGACGGTAATGGCGAACCAACCAGACATTGTAGCGGTGGACAAAGAACAGAGAAAAGCCGTTGTGGTGGATGTGGCAGTGCCAAGCGATGGGAACATCAGGAAGAAGGAACATGAGAAACTGGAGAAATACCAGGGACTCAAAGAGGAACTGAAGAAAGCATGGAAAGTGAACGTGACAGTTGTAATTGCAGCACTTGGAGCAGTAACCCCCAAGCTGGAGGAGTGGCTGCAACAGATACCTGGAAAGACCTCAGGCCTCTCAGTCCAGAGAAGTGCAATGCTAGGAACAGCTTAGATACTGCAGGACCCTCAAGCTCCCAGGCCTCTGGTAGAGGACCCAAGCTTGGAGGAGAAATCACCCACGGATATTCAATTTCAATATTTCATTTCAAAATAGTTTTTTAAGGAATTCTCTGTGGTGAGACTGTCTTTTGTGAAAATTGTCTGTATAACAATTGGAAAAACTTGAAAATAGTTGATTAAGAGAAAGTTTAAAGCTAGAACACAGTGAGTTTTAATGAAGACAATTTAACCTTTGAGTAAAAACTAAAACAAAAGACAATTAGCATATGGAAGGATCCTATAAAGACTCGTTTGAAATCAACAGTCCTTACACAAATAACAAATGACATTGAACCATATAGTTGTTACCTAGAAGGACTTTTGTTTGGTATTTTCATTCCTTGTGGGAAGCAATAGTCTTCAGGAACTCTTTTCCTTCGGTTTTCTCAGAACATTTTTGCTTTTGCTTCTTCTGAATCTATGATAAAACAAATGGACAGTTTTAGGACATTTTAAATGTTTGGACATTTGAGATAGACATTTTCCTAATTTAATATTTGTATTTATTTACTCACCGTTTCGCTTTGAATTACCAAAGTTAGATTCTATTTCAGCTCCAGTCTCTATTCCTTTAACTGCAAATAAGTGCAAATGTGGTTTATTATTTGCAACAATTATTTGTATAGTGTGGTTTGGTGATTCTTGATGATCATTCACTAATCTCTAAAGGGAGATTAAAATAAAGAGGAATCCAACTATTTTTTATTCCTTTTTATTACACTTTTTGAATATACAACACGAAGATAAAAACAAATCCTCAAAACTCCATATTTATTTTGCACTTACCACAAGGAAATTGCACTTCATCACTAGGGTTTATCCTAGGATTTTGTTCTTGCCCCTTTTGGATCTGTTACAGCAAATGGGATAACGCTTAATTTGACATCAGCTAACAGTGTAAGGCAATGTATTTATTTAAACATCTCAAAGTGTCATTATCAACTTTAGAATAGTGCAAGCTTAAGCTTATGATAAAATAAAAACATCTATATTGTGCTATTTATAAAGACCTATCATGCTATCAATACTTAATGCATTCTTTGTATGTGTTCCTTTTGACTTTACACTCAGTCTATAATTAAAGATATGATTCGTCAAGGTGGGAAGCTTTTTTTTTCTATTTTAGCAATAGCACTGACAAGATTAATTTATTAGTTGTCTTTCATTTTAAAATTTTTAACTTACCAATGCTAGAAAATTAATCTGCAGTAAATTGAATTAATTTTCAGTGATAAGCAGTGGAGATTCATGTAATTAGGTCACTAGTCTCTTATCAATTCTTGTCATTTCAAATACTTTATATCTTGTTTCAACTTTTTTCAAACATAACTCAACATGCTTTAGATCTTCTTTAAAAAAAAAAGGTAAAAAAGCAGTGTTAGGGTCCCAGCCATGATAGCCTACCTAGCATAAGCATTAGTAATATCCGCTGTTTACTTCTGTATTTAATTGATAAAGATTTTTCCCCCATTTTTTTACTGCATGTAGCTGTCATTGCAAACAAAGTCAAAAGAGATAAAAAGCACACTAACTTGTAAAATTTAAGTCAAAAGAACCATACCTGTTGCTTCCAAAACTCTTGCATCAACCATCAGGTTGTCCTTTAAAAGGCCTTTAAAAAGATCCAGGAAGTGGGCGTGGTCGAAGTATGATGACGCAAAAATGCAAACATTTCCTCATAGGCTAATGGGATACACACTTCCGGGAGTGTGTATCATCTGCAATACCGGGTCTGTGACACTAGGGGGCGCTACATTAAAAAAATTTCACACACATTTTTTACCCACGTTTTCAATTTTTGTCACTTCATGGGGCAACCCCTAAAAACGAAACAGGAGCATCAGGGGGCCCTCCTAAGCCTGTTAAATAGCTCAAACTTTGAGGGGTCCACGATTTTGGGCCCCACAAGGACGTTGGGCCCCACACTGTTGGTGGGCTCCAAGTGATTGGACCCTACAAAGTAATAAATGTAAGACCACACACACACACACACACACACACACACACACACACACACACACACACACACACACNCACACACACACACACACACACACACACACACACACACACACACACACTGGACTTGGCAATATTTTTTCTCTTGGCTGAAATACTTAAGTGAAAATTAGACAGGAGGCCGTAACTTTCACCAAACGTGCCACAACTCTTTTTTTTGTAGCCTTTTTAGACGTTTTTGGTTACTTTGTAATTTTGCAACAAGCACAGGTCTGACTTTTGCCGACATTCACCACTTCATTTCTTCAGATGTCGTTTCTGTATTCTGCTGAGTCATGCAGATGACTCCGCATTTTTCTGCAGACTACATCTGCCGTAATCTAAACATTGTTTCAGTGTTTTCCCTGTGAAAAGATCAAGTCTTTATTTCTTTTCTGATTGGCCAGCCTCTTCATGTTCCCGGCCAGCAAAATGCCACAAACTTTCATTCATCTTCTTCTCAACCTGTTTTTGTCCCTTTGGGGGTCAGGGAAGGGGGGCATTCTGACGCAGGGCAACAATCACACTCCCACAGTCACACCTAGGGACCTTTAGAGTTTTAGAGTCACCAATGAACCTATGAAGCCTGTTTTTGGACGGTGGGAGGAAGCCGGAGTCCCTGGAGAAAACCCACGCTTGGAGATCATGCTAACTCCACATAGAAAGCCCCCCCATTGGTGTTCTGGTTCAGGTCCCCCAGGTGATGCAAGAGAGCTAACCACTGCGCCACCACGCATGGGATCAAACAAACTGATCGGATCGGGTTCTTTCATTTAACATGATGTTCTGGAAAACCTGCGGTTTTGGACCGAGTCAGCACTCGTTACCTGCTGTGTATTCTGCTTTAGTGAAGCGGGGCGTCTGGTCGTTGATGTCCTCCAGCTCGATTCGGACTGCCAGCAGACTTGGATCAAGAGCAGGATCCAAGGCTTTGGTGCCTGATGACCTCTGACCCTTGGGAGGGGTCCAGCTCCGGTTGCTGGAGGCCTTGATGATGATGGAGTAAGATGGTGTCACTTCCCGGTCCAGTTCCTTGAGCACCCTCAGCTCTCCTTCTAGACTCAGGCCGAAGTTTCCGTCACTGTTTCCTCCTTGATGGAAAATGTTTAGAGTGAAGAAAAATCATTTGAAACGTTTTTAGTAAGAAGGGACTGAAATGAATGTTGGTGACATTCTCATGCTTTTGAAGCTTTCTGACCACAGCAAGAAAAAATAACATTTCAGTAAGTTGAAGGTTTGGAAGAGAAGTATTTCCTGAAAAGTCAGCTAGTTTACGCCACGTAGAGTGTGAGGGGGGCCTGTTGAAGTGAACACGGAGGAATTGTGGGAAAACACCGAAGGGCAGATGCAGCCCTCCCTGTACGGGTTCTGCAGGTTTTTGGGTTGTCCGGGTCCATGGAGGGTCACAGAGAGGAGGGGCTGCATCTTGAGGGGGAGGGCAGGTGGGTCTGTCAGTTCCATGAGGCTCGTACAGCCACCTTAAGGGACATCATGAAAATGGAGCGTTCCACTGTCGGGCGTGTGGTAACTGTATTGTGAAGTATTGATAAGGATAATGGAAGTTCCACGCACCTATAACGTACAGGTGAGGATGTCATACGGCGTCCTTACGCCTCTCTAGTCGCTGGTAAGGTGTGAGTACTGACTCTTTACTGACCGCACACAAATGGTGCACGCACAGGGTGTGCACGTGATCCATAAGTGCCCGTAGGACGTCCACACAAACTACACTCTGTCTGATTTCTTCATTTCAAACAGTCAGGCTGCAGCGAGGAGCGTCATGTCACATGAGCATCACTAACGGGCTCCGTGTACAGTCTGCAGGATTTGGGGGTTAAAAAAAATCAAAAACATCTAAACCCCACGCCTGCGTCTCACCGAGTTCCCTCCGTACGTGTTGTCTAAGTGTTCACTACGACCTGTCGCCCGCAGCATGAACGAAGAAAAAATAGTGCATGAACATTTTCTCTCTCCTCGGGTTCACTGAGCGTCTACCACCTTCATATTTCCTGAGGGTCACCTGTGACCCCGTACAGGTTTTCTACCTGCAGACAGCCCGTATCCACCCACAAGGACAGACGTGAATGAGATTTCAAACAAAACAACTTTTGAGGCCCCCCCCCCAAATCTTATTTGATTATTTTTGGGTTAAAAGTCTTCCATCAAGGCGCTGGGGGGCTTTTTCCAGTCAGTGTTCGTACAAACCACAGAATGAGGGTTCCTCTACCAAAGAAGCAGAGACCTCAGTGAATTCCACCTTATGGACGCGGTTCTTTACTGTTCGTCCTCCGGCTGAGGCCTGAGGTATGTGCGCGTCTATATTCTTGTATAACATCTATAACCATTTAAACTGCTTCATCCAACTGTGTTTGTTCATTTTCAACAACAACATTGTTCTCAGCAGTTACAAAAGGCTTTGTTGACTTCATCATGGAAATAATGAAGTTGCACTGAAACAGAATCCTGGCTATAGGTTATTACCTGCAATGAAATAGAAGACGATGGCGTTGGAGCCTTCGTCGGCGTCCACGGCCCTGGTTACGTTTCCCACTATGGTGCCAGGGGGGGACTGCTCAGGCACTGACAGAACTTGGTAAGGCAAGCTGCCACGCTGAGGCGCACACAAGCACAACGGCAAGAGGCTCAACACAACATGCCGACACCTTCATGACACCTGTACAGTGCAGGAGCCGATTACTCACCGGGGGTTTGAAGAAGACAGGTTCATTGTCATCTATGTCCAACAGCGCCACCTGCAGAGGCTGTGTGGTCTCATAAGGCACTGGCTGACCCAAGTCATGGGCCACAATGATAAGCTGAGGGGGTCATGGAACACACTTAGAGAACAGCGCTGCTTCAGGAGAACAAGCTGCAGGCTGCAGACTCACGCTGTACAGGGCCTGCTTCTCTCGGTCCAGTTTGACTGTGGTGGTGATGTCTCCGGACAGAGCATCAATGTGGAAGTTCTCCCAGTCTCCTGTCTGCAAAAAGGCATAGCGGACTTCTCCGTTCACTCCCGCATCTGAGTCTGTTGCACAGACCTCGTACACTGAAACGCCAGGAGGCTGCTCCTGCAGACAGAACCGAACCCAGAGTCAAAGAGAAAAACATTTCATCAGTTACACTGTTCTAACCCATTAGGGAAGCAGATTTTCCCTTCAGTCTTTTATGCACAAATACATCTCCAAAATCCAAAACTGTTACTCAAACTTCACTGATGTCACGGCAGCAGGTTTTGGAGCAGATACCTCATAGATGTGAATAATGGTTCCATTGACCGGTCTAACAAACACAGGCCTGTTGTCATTCACGTCGATGACGGTGATGATCAGGTCAGCGGTGCCCCACAGAGGGGGGCGACCCTGATCTGTTGCCACCACAGTGAAGTTGAAGCTTTCCGTAGACTGAAGCAGCCGCTGAGAACGGATCAGTCCAGTGATTGGGTCCATGGAGAAGGCGTCTGAAGACGGACAGAGACAGACTAGAGATGCCTGTAGATTCCAGCCTGACAGAACTTCTGAAGATTATTTATACCCAAACGGGATCCGAGCATGCTGTAGAACACAGCGGCGTTCTCCCCCTCATCCAGATCAACCGCCGTGACCGTGACCACCGACGTCCCACTGGGCTCGTTCTCAAACACACTGACGTTGTAAAGCCGCTTCGTGAAGCGCGGACGAAAGTCGTTGACATCCAAAACGGTCACCAAGACCTGAAGGGAAAGGAAGGATTTTCTGTCAGTCCTGGTGTCAAGCTGCAGTCAAACGTCTCCAGTGATCCACTTTTTAGTAGCTTTTCTCTCAAAGGTTTGGGTTAACTGACTAGTTTCTTCCACTTTTAGCACATATCTCTGACAGCAAAAATATTTGAAAACTCATTTCCATTGTAAAAAAACAAGTTCTGAGAATCCCCACGAGGTGCTTTTAGGAGGAAGTGAAACATTCTTGACTCCTCTATGAATTTCATCAGATAACAAAAAGGAAAAACTACAAATTGATCACATCCTGTTGCTTCTACCTGGACAGAGTTTTCTCTTCTGTTGTTGGAGCTTCCACCAGGGTTGTCTCGAGCAACAGCAGTTAGAGTGTAGTGGTCTTTTGTCTCTCTGTCCAGAGGAGAAAGGATGTAGATCTCTCCCTGGTGGGGAATAGAAGGGAATAGAAGAAATACGTTTGAATTTTTGACAAAAAACTGAAAACTACGAGGTTTTATTCACGTTTTTGACGTTTGTGCTGATCGCTCCCAACTACGCTCATCTTTACCAATGATCACCAAAGACAACAAAACTTTAAATTCTAATTTAAGCAATGGCTTCAACTACAGACACTGAGGTTATAGCATCATTTTAGTTTAGTTCTTTTAATTAATCCGAAGTGATTTCATACAACATTCACTCGAACCATCCCAAAACTGGACACTTTTCCCCTGAACTGCTGCGACTTCTGATAAAAAGTCATTTATTTTAGATTTCTAACAGGAAAAAGCGTCTGGCTGAACTTACCGTCGTTGGCCTGATGGCAAACTTGCCCTCCCCATCAACCAGACTGTACTCAATATCAGCAAAGAGACCAGAGTCAGCATCCGTGGCTCTGACGCGAACGATGGTGGTACCCAGGCCCACGTTTTCAAACACAGGCTCCTACAGGCGCAGAAAGACAAACTGAAAGGGATGTAAAAAGGAACTCAAGCCAAGTTAATTAACAAAAAGAAACTGAAATGTAAACTTTTGTTGACGGCTGCTGCCATTAGTTCATCTTTATACCCATTTTCTCCCAAAGACTAATGAAAATATCAAACCTTTCCCTCAGAGTTCATATGTCAGCTGCTTTTAACTTTGCTTAAATCAAAAACCCTGGACTGGTCTGGTTCGGTACCTGGTAGGAGGGTTGTAAAAACACAGGGTTGTTGTCATTAACGTCGACTATTTGCAGATAAACCGGCAGCTCAACACTCCTGGGGGGGGAGCCTTGGTCCCGAGCTTGTATAGTGAAATTCAACCACTGCACTTGCTCAAAGTCCACCGTCTTGTTGGCTACAATCTTTCCTGCAGAACAACGATGACAGATAAACTTTTTATTAGGAGAAATTTCGTCCTTTCTAAAGTTTTTTCTAGATTTTTCATGGCACCTGTTGAAGGGTCCTCCAGTCTGACGTATTCTCCTCGCGGCAGGTGGAGGAGCTGGTAGGTGACCTGGCCATTGGGACCTTTGTCAGGGTCTACGGCAGACACAGACAGCAGTGTGGTCCCTGGCTGGGCCCCCTCTAAAATCATCTCTGTGAAGTTGGTTACCCCAAAGGGCCGAAAACGAGGGGCGTTGTCGTTCACGTCCAGCACGTTGATGGTGAGCCTCGCTGGAATGGAGGAAATATCTTAGAGAAAGAAGCGAATGCCGGTTTTCTCTGTAAAAGGATTCCAGACTCACCGTTAGGAACGCTGGTGGACCTATCAATAACATCGCTGGCGTTGTCGTGGACAGACACAATGATATCAAATGTGGCCACCAGCTCTCTGTTGATAGGGTTACGCACAAAAACTGCACCTGGGGAGTCATCGCGTGTTTATGTCCACAAATGCACATTTACCACATCCGTCATCCAACAGCACACGCTTCTGAAGATCTGAAAACGGGACAGAAATCTGTCTCACCTGTGTGCAAATCGATACCGAAGGACTGCTGAAGCCCATTCACCAGCTTATTTCCATCGTCCTTCGCCTCCACTGAGATGATGTAGTACTCCAGCCGGGGATTCAGATCGGGGTCCTCTGCAGTCAGCGTAGCAACCACCACCCCAGGAGGGGTGGACTCATTCACATTAATCATGGTAATAGGTTCAATGAAACGAGGCCTTGAGTCGTTCACGTCATCCAGGATAACCGTCAGCGTGGCTGTGCCCGACAGAGGGGGTGTGCCGCGATCGATTGCCACGACGACGAGTCGATAGGATGCACGCTCTTCTCTGTCCAGTGTGGTGTTGCCTACCAGCACTGCGCCGGACAGCGAGTCGACCACAAACCGGTCCTGAGCGCCGCTTTCCAGCCGATATGTGAGCCAGCCGTTGGAACCAGAGTCAGCATCCGTACCAGACAACTGAGTCACCACTACACCTGGATGAAGCAAACGCAAGGTGTGCAGACAAGCTGAAATTATTTGCATGGGTCGTCCTAACCCCAGCACATCCAAAACACAGTACAACGTACCAGTTGGGCTGTTTTCAGGAAGTCGCACGCTGAAGCTGGAAGGGCTAAAGACTGGAGGATTGTCATTCTGGTCCAGGATTGTAATGGTGAGAGGGACACTGCTGTTCAAACCCCCAATGTCCTCTCCCACCAGAATCAGCTCCACCCGGGGATCCTGAAATGCCTCTCGATCCAACTTTGCTCCCTGACGCACGAGCAAACTGCCTACATGGAGACACAGACAGACAGTCCTGGACAGCAGCCCCAAGTTCCTTCTGATGTCCCCCAGAGAGACCGTCTTACCTGTGTTTGGGTCCACAGTAAAGAGGTCCACCCTCGGTCCCAGCAGGCGATACTTCACCACAGCATTAGGTCCGATGTCGTTATCCACAGCCAGAACGGGCCCATTCAGGACCGTTACAGTGGTGCCTGTTTCACAAAGTGAGAAAGAACAGGACAGATTCTTTAACCACAAACATGCTTTACATTTGTTTGCTTTTGCACAAACAACAGGAGACGCTGGTGAAATGTTACTGTGGCTTTAACAATCAAGCAAGTTTTATGGAAGTCTTTTCAAAATCTAACTGATGCTTCACATCAGTCATTTTCAGCTACCGGCTAAAAAAAACAGGAAATAAATATTCTCGTGTGTGAAAACGTGTTCAGGAAGTGGTGGAGACTGATACTGCACAGTGCCAGGTAGTGCAACTACAAGAAAGGTGCTCTGCACCCACACGTTACCTGCTGCAGAGTTTTCCACCACTTCAGCTCTGTAGTTCGTCACGGTAAATATGGGCCTGTTGTCATTCTCATCCAGAATGGTGATGACCAGGAAGTCTGAGTCCTGGAGGAAGGGGACATACATGCTCAGAGAAGCAGATTTAGGAGAAACTTCACATCAGTTCTCTCTAGTTTAAAGTTTTCTAATAAAGCCAGACGTCCGTCTTAGATAACTGAAGACTTTGCAGATTCTGTGTCGTGCAAATGTCAGCTGCCTCGGGGGTTGACTTGCAGTCATACAAAAAACAGATTCTCACCTTTACCACAAAGCATGTCAACCCGCCAGATTTTGTTTTTAAAGGAAGGTGTTACAGAGTTTCAGCAGCTCTGAAGTTCTCCTCTTCTGTATTTCGTACTGACTGTGATAAACACTGTTACAAAGTCTCATGGCTTTTATAATGAGTGATCTGAGAGGAAAACATCCATTGACTCTTTAAAGAAAATGTACCAGCTATTAAGGCTGGAATGAGCAATCGACTTGATTGATGAATTGATTTCTGGTCCTATGATCAAACCGGACCGGTCTGTCTGAGGCAAGTTGTTAATCGTATCGACCTATACCATCACAAAATCCTTTCACAATGAAACTGCTGATATCAATATGAGAAAACACCATTTGGATTGGGGCACAGTAGGTTTATTTCGTTTCACCAGCATGCGAGACGTCATTTCTGAACTGAATGCATACGTTTTAAATCGCTAATAAACCCTTACTGTCCTTATTGGAGTAAGAGCACCTTTAAAATCTGCATCTGGCGATGCGGGGACAATTACCCGGCGAGCGATGCGGGGGTTCTCAGGGTTGTCCCTGACCGTGATGGTGAGTGTGTATTCAGCTACTCGCTCTCTGTCCAGCGGTCTGTTGACGCTCACCACGCCCGTCTGAGGAGAACAGGGAAGAGAAACACTTGTGCTGCAGTAGATACTACACAAGGCCTTAAAATGTTTATTACTCTTTTCTTACGTTTCACTAAACAAATACTGAGTAAGATCCGATCCAGTTACTCATCCTTGGCCTGAAAAAGCTCTCAGGCACCAACAACTGGCTAAGAGTACAGAGAACTTCTGCTTTGGATTTTAGACCTCAGCCGACAGACATCTAGACAATCTTTGTTTGTGAGCAGAAACTGTGAAGCTGACGTTTGTGAAAACCTTCAAGCGGATTTCTTAAGGGAGTTTCCAAAATGTCCTGAAACACTTGTGAGTGTTCTTGGTTTCTAAGCTTGTGTCACACCGACTTTCTGTCATCTTACCCAAAATTTCAACACGTTAAAGAAAAACGTACAGAATTCGTTTTGAAGCCTCAAATGTGGCTGAGCCGTTTTCTATTGTAGCTTCAGTGAATCAGAAGTATGAGGAAACCGACCTGAACAAAGGTTAGAGCGGGAATCGGACATCACAGAGGGTTTTTTCAGTCAAGAGCAGAGACGTGACTGAAATCCATTTAACATTTGTGTGGCATTAGTTCAGTTTTGACAGTTAAAACTGTCAAAGACTTTCATGGTTTTGCTATTTTTGTTTCTCCAAACTGCTGTGAACTGTTGCGTCAAATGAAGTTTCATTCCTATTAGATTATGATAAGAAAACAACCCAGGAAAAGAAAAAAAAAGATTACATTTCTTTTATATTCATCTTGATGGAAGTGATAAGCAAACATATCAAATAATTGCACTTTTTTAAGACATGGCGCACAAATAAAGCCTTTGAGATTCACTCTTCTGCTTGTTGTTCAGATCGTCTTGTTCTATCCGCCTTAGACCACCTGGATAAGGTCTGTTTGGGCAGACCTAGGGGTTCGGCAGGGTTCTGTTTGAAGATGGCAGCAGTAAACCCGGGTGTTTCTGATGTGGACCGGACCTAAATGTGACGGGAGCTTTTGGGCCTCTCACCGTGTCGTTGATGTAGAAGGCTCCTCCGGGGTTTCCAGCAGTGATGTTGTAGGTGAGCAGTGCGTTGCGCCCGCTGTCTGCATCCCGGGCCTGCACTCTGCCCACAGAGGTGTAGATGGGGGCTCCCTCACTGACGCTGGTGTTGTACGGCAGGTTAAGAATGACCGGGTCGTTATCATTGATGTCCAAGACCAGGACGCCGACCACCACCTGAGGAAAGAGCAAACTATTGTCACATCACTGGGATCGGTCTGCACTGGTGGAAAACAAAAGATTCTCCTCTTGTTCTGAAAATCCTGAAGTTTGCTGGTTTCTAAAGAAGGTAATAAGGGAAAATGTGCTAAATGAAGCTTTCAGCTCCACTGCAATTAACTCTACATTAAGAGTTAAATTCTATATTCAGGTTTTATTTTCCACCCTAAACTTCAAAACGAGGTGCATGAAGTCTTTAGGGTCAGAATAGCTCTACATCTGAAAGGTTAGAAATGGCGGTTTTGCACTGATCCTGTCAAACCACATGGAAACGTCTCCGTTTTTGACCAGCTGCTCACCACAGAGCCATTTTCTAACTTTTTCCTCATTTTTTTCTGAAGTTGGTTTTAGATGCCGTGGGACTTTTTGTTGGAACATACAGAAGTCCACACAATCATCTGACAAACGGACGTTTCTGGCATCTCGTTTCATGCCCAGCAAAAATAACGGTGTGTCTGAGGCAGAACGCTGTGTGATTAAAGCGTTGGAGGAAAATCCCCAAACAGCAGTGCGGCCGGTACGATTGTGATTGTTCAAGGTCAAATGACGGCGGCGGCGTCCTCGCAGCTGTCGCTGTGACATCACTCACTGAGCTGTTGAGGGGTGGCGTTCCCAGATCTCGCGCTGTGACCGTGATGTTGTAGAAAGCCATGGCCTCTCTGTCCAATTCCACGTCCTTTCTCACCCGAAGCTCCCCGTCCACAGGAGAGATCGTGAATTCATCTGTGAGTGGGGCAAAAGCAGATTTTAAAAATCGACATGGCTGCAGACACCCGGAAGAAAACAGACACAGATACTGACTCTGGAGGTCTCCACCAGTGATGCTGTACTCCACTTTCCCATTGAGACCAGAGTCTTCATCACTGGCTTTGAGCGTCCACACGCGGGGCCCCGGCTGGCCCTCGGTCACCTCAAAGGGGCCCTCATAGGCTCTAGGGAAGGTTGGTGTGACATCATTCACATCCAAGACATTCACCAACACCTGAGGAGGGAATCGGAGCGACCTTTCACCCAGTGAAAAAACAAACGCTGACTTTCTGGTGTAAATGATCAAATAAACCTTCATCTGATTTCACTCACTCTGGAATAAAAATGATTATTGTTCAAGAAATAGAATGAGGTAGTTACTGTTGTGCTGGAAGTCCGGCGTAGAGCAGGTTTTGGACACTGGTCGGTCGCTGTGACCACAAGCGCATAGTTCCCATGGCTGATCTCGTAGTCCAACGCCTTCACGGCAGTAATTCTCCCCTGTAGATCATCCACAAGCGTTCATGCGGGACTTCTCTCTTTGCCGTTGAACATCTGTGTGTTCGTCGGGTCTCACCGTGATGCTGTTGATGTTAAACGTCTGGTTCAGGTTGCCCTGGGTGATGGCGTATCGCAGAGTGCCGTTCAGACCTTCATCTGGGTCCACGGCGGTCACAGTGGCGATGGTGGCCCCCACTGTCTCTGGCCCCTCACTCAGCACCGTGACATACTCTTCCTCAGGGAACTCCGGGGCGTTATCGTTCTCATCCACTATCCAAACGTAAACCATGGTGGAGGTCTGGAGAAACAAAGACAAGAAAAATGGCGTTGAGTCATGAAGCATTTTCCACCGTCTTAGAAGGCCCAAAGTGCTTTACAGTCCTATTCGCACACTGCACCCCGGCGCCAACCCACCCGAAGCAATGTAAGGGTTCAGGGTCTGGCCCACACTTCAACAAATGAGCGGGAATCAAACCTGCGGCATTCTGATCAGAAGTTGACCGCTCTACCTCTCCACCAAACACCTTTGTACCTTCAGGCATGAAAAATCTCCTGCATTTGTCATCAACAACAACATCAGAGGACTTTTTCTCGTGGAGTATTCAGTTTATTACAGACAAACTCAAGTTTGAAGTTCCGCTCCGATCCTCTTCTGATCTCTTTTCAAAGCGTTCCCAGTTGTCTTTTCATTATGATGATGCTGGCTTGAGCCAAAATCACAAACCTGTGTCCTTTTCTAGGACATGGTTTCTGCAGAGCGGCAGGACTTCATTAGAAATTCACCTCAGAGTTGTGGGCGGGACTGTTGGTGGGCAGTAAGACAACCCCCACTTCCCATAATGCATTTGTTTACACACTGTCCTGCCCCTTACGGCCCCTTCCACCCCCAAGCTAACATTACTAACATTAGCGGTGCAACAGAAATGGCAGCAACATCAGATCCATCCATCCGTCCAGTTCTGATCCAGATTCCAGCTCAGACCAGGAAAACAAAGACGTTCATGGATCTGTTGGTCTGCAGGTGGAGGATCAGAAAGGGGCGGAGCGGGAAGCCTGTGGCCCCGCCCAGAGAATTTTCTATGTCACAAGTACGATCTTTTCAAACCATATTTTTCCATCTACTCCTGATTCATAATTATTCATAAGCTGTTAAGCAAATATATGTATACCATTAAAAAATCGTTTCAAAATGAGACAAATCGCTAATCAATGTTAGAAAATCCCATCTGGACTGAGGTAAAGTAGATTTATGTGACTATAATTTAAAACTGATCACAGCAGACAACACAGATGTGACATCCGTCCATCATTCCAGTCCAATGTGTGGACAGACTGTGAATAAAGTCATGTGACCATCCAGTGTCTAGAATGTTCTAGAATGTTCCCTTTGGATTCTCTGGATGTGGAAAAACAACAGTGGTGAACTTTAGAAAACTAACATGTGAATGGATTTGACATTCATTCTAGTTTACTGGTTGGTGTGGACACAGATTTCATTTAACTTGATGATCTGGAAGAAATCCAAGAATCTGGAAAACTGTTCAGTAGCAGGAATTTCTGTCTGGAAGCTTGGATCAAGAGGATCTGGATCCACTTTAGGACAGAGGATCAGATCCAATCGGATCGATCAACATGGATCAATATCTACTACAAATTGGATCATCAACCACAAATACTGATATAAATCGAATCATTGTTAAAATGAATGGTTACAGCCTTAATACTAACACTTCCACGGATGAAACTCGGGTAAACTCCAGTCTAACCGGGCTAACCTGCCCGGCCCCTCCCACTGCTACAAAAGGACCAACAGGCTCTGAACCCGGAGGTTGTTTGGCGCCAAAGTGACCGTTTATGTGAAAGTGAAACACATGGAAGAAATAATTACCTCCCAACATTTGAAATAGTATTTAATACAACGCAATACAATGGAACGCATTCCTCTGATGCTATAGGATCTGCCAGAAAGAATTCCCGTTTTGAGAGCCTGAATGACGCAGACAAACAGCTGATGGTAAACATCCTTCATTTAATCCAGATCGCAGTTATGACACAATCTAAAAAGACGTGGGCTGCGGAATGTGGAGCCCCAGGAGTCAGTTCCTTAAACTCCAGTCTATCATTTTTATTCATGCATTATGATGTGAATCCTTTGTTTCCTAACTACTATAAAAGTGTTTTACTGATGAAAGTAGCTCATTCTGTACTAGATGTATTTCTACGGACTTGTGGAAAAACAGAACCGTAACTTTTGTTTACTAAAGTGTCGGGGGTGGGGAGATTGACAGCAGGGAGGAACGCTCCCCCCTCCCTCCCTCCCTCCCTCTCTCCCTCCCTAAAGCGCGCATGTTCCGCTGCGTCGGAGCAGAAACGTGCCACGAAAGCTCGTAAAGTCAGAGGCTGTCATCCGCCGCAGATCGACTGTGTGAAGTGAGGAGCCGCCTGACCAAAGCCCGGACACCCCCGCGTAGCCCCCGCTGGCGTCGCCGTCTGTCGGCCATGATGGAGCAGGGACGCACCGCTCGGAACTTTTGGATGTTGTGGATCCTTTGGGCCTCGGCTGCAGGTTTGTGGCAGAACCTTCTAAGCTGCTGTGATCCACTTTACTGACGATCTGACTGAAAGTAGAGACTTTCTCAGGCCGTAGAGTCTAGAGTTGTGGAGCTGCGGGTTCGGGTTCCTGCGGATCAAAGGCTGCGTCCACAAACAGCTGCTGCGCGTCTGGACGCTGCTCGGGTTGCGCGCAGCAAGGCGGCATTTCTCCTGCGTTTTTTGTCTGAAGGAAAACATCTGGCGCGAGCCCGTCTCTTTTAAAGCCCCCCCCCGACGGTCGTTGGCACGTCAACCCGCATTAAAGCCACGCACAGCTCAGACAAGACACGCAAACCGCGGCCTTCAACTTCTGTCTTCAGTAACTTGAATTGCTGCAGGTTTTTACAGAGCCCCCCCCCCCCCCCCCCGGGCTTTATCAGGCTAAAGCTGTTTAGATAAGCTTCCTCCAAACTGTTCCTTTTAGCCAAACTGTCGGCTGATGCTCTGAGCTGAAGTTTCCATGGAATCCTGAACTTCTCTCAGTGCAGAGCGTCTCTTTTAGCTCAGCCTGGCAGCAGAGCAGCTGTTGCTGCAGGTCTTACATCCTCTTTTTGGAGGAGTTTCCTCCTTTTCAGCCTGTGATGAAAACAGCTGCTTTTCTGCTGCTACCAGAGGATTTTCAGTCTGGAGGGAATCACTGACTCTTTTCCTCTCAGATAAGCTGTGGGTTCCTCGCCGAAGACAATGGCTGCAGTCAAAACATGGTCAATACGCGGCAGAACCGGGCCTCCTTTCCTGTGGCTGGGTGGGGCGCACATTGATCTCCTGAAGGAGCAAATCTTTATGAGGATGCAGGTTTCTCAGGTCGCTGTCACTGACGGGTGCAGACGTGTAGTCAGCGTCTGAAATGCTCCTCGTGTGAATCACTCATCGGTTTTTTTCTGGGGCTGGCCCTGCTGAAGGTCTGTGCTTTTGGAGCAGCTTTGAAGGCGAGAGAGATAAATGAGTTCACCACAAACAACCTTCACGCCGTGGGCTAGAGTTTGCCCCCCAGGACTCGGGGTTTTTTGAAGAGCTTGGAGCATCGAGTCCTCTGATTGTGGAACTTTCAACCACCGTGAAGAGAAGTTAACCAGCAGACGTGGAAGTGGCTGCTTTTCTTCTGCTTCATGGCGTTCTAAACGAGGTTGAGGTAGTTTGCAAACATGACGTCTCATGTTTTTGGTCTGAGAGAGCTTTTCCACTAAACCAGCGTAACATTTGAGAGTTAGAGCGGTTCACCCAGACGGCGTGGACTGGTAAACACGGCGAGCTGCTGTCAGTGAGACACTTCCTTTTCTTTCAAGGCATCCAAATATCACATTCAAACACTTCCTGTTTGCTGTGTGTGGCCGAAGTTTCTCCACAAATGTTTGGCTTTTGCTGTAAGACATGATTCTATGCGGGTTTCCTTTTGAGGAGAATGGATGTGTTTATGACTTTGGGGGAGAAAAGTGTTGGTTTACCGAGATGACAGAGCTCTAAATTAAAATGACCAAAAGCAAAGAGGGAAGGCCTGAGCGGGGTAGAAACAGGTGGCAGTGAGCAACAAACGGAGGGTCTGGGGCCTCGGGGGGCTGAACAGACCGCAAGTGAAAACTTAGAACCGTTGAGCCAAACGCACTTGTGGCATGTTTACGCCAAAGACGTCTGTTCAGGACACTCCACAAAGCTGGGACTCCTTCCTCGCCTATCACCACATCAAACCGCACTCCTGGACAAGTTCTTCTCAAGCAGGGATTCATTTCCTCTGAGATTCCTGGCTCTAAAAGTCAAATATCAGACTTCTGTTTGAACTTTTGACCGTCTCATCTGCCTGAGAGTCCTCCCTTACGCAGAAATGAGAAGAATGAAGACCAGACTGTTAAAAAAAGAGGGGCAGGGAGGGTCTGAAACAGGAGAGGAGAACGGCTTCCTCTCCATTGTCCAAACACCGAGACGGGAACAGCCGGAGGTGAACAGTATCACCTTAATCCCCCTCTGCTCTTCCTATTGCTTTTCCTGACGTTCAGCTGCACTCACAGGAACTCAGCACTACTTCACATTTCTGACACTTTTTCACACAGGAAGCACACATAGCGGCGTACAAACACCCGCGACTAATCAAAGGGCAAAGGTCGTCCAGCTACTGGATTTCCTGAATCTCGTATCAACACAGAGAAGAAAACAGCGTCTGAACTTCCTGGTTGAAGCCGACTTGAAGGGCTCCTCACAGAGTTCAGCTGTGTGGAAACAGAGATGCTGGGATCTCTGAGCCAAAAACACGATGATGATGGCGGAAAACCAGGCCAATGACGAGCCGGAACAAACTTCTGTTCCTGAGTTCAGATTCCTTCATTATTTACATGTTGAGAAATCTTCAGCTTCTGCTTTAGTCGGTCATGTTACAGTAAAAATTTGACAGCAGTTTGACACTCAGTAATGCTTTGTATGATGAGATGTTTTATTCATTTATCAAGAAAAAAATCCACAAATGAACCCCGACAGTCAGAAACCGTCTGGAGGGAAGCTGGGATCCAATTCTATTCAACTTTACTTGAACTGAATTTGACTTTTCCTGCTACAGAGCATCTCAAAGTGCTTCCCATAGTAAAAGAGATATTAGTAAGATAAAAAAAGTAGTTAGTAAAAATAATACTACTACTAATAAAAAATAAATAATAAGAACACATAAAAACCAGCACCCCCCCCCCCACCAGAACAATTAAAATAAATTGAAATAATTAATAAGATTTATGAAATCAAATGAAAACATGTTTACAAGTAAAAACTATGCAAAAGCTTTACTAAAAAGATGCTTTTTAATTTTTTTCTCAGTGGATGAAGGCCTCACGTCCTCAGGCGGTTCTACGGCGCTGAAGTCAGGCCTCGCCGTGGGTTTTAGTTCTGACCTTTGGGACCACCAGCAGACCTGGGGGCTCTGAGACGGTCATCGACTATAAGTAGATCTGATAAAAATAAGGGGGGGAGCAGTTCAATTTAAACTTTTATAAACTATTAAAATAACCTTAAAATGGATCCTAAAGCAGACTGGGATTCAGTGCAAAGATTCTAAAATCAGAGGCATGTGTTCCTTCTCCCTGGTTCTGGTTAAAAGGCGTTCAGCCGAGTTTTGAACAAGCTGCAGCCGTTGATAATACTTTTCTTAACCCCAGAAAGAAGATCATTCCAATAATCTATCCTAGATGTTATAAAAGCATAGATTAGTGTTGGAGACAAAGGTCTCCCTCAGACGATATTTCAAAGATGATTAATGAACTGCTGCTCGTTCAGACCAGGCAGGACCTTTAAACTCCCACGTGTTTGTGTTCTGGGACAACTCAGGAAGGAAGTCCACTCCTACAACAAGGCACTGATTCCCCCCCCCCCCCCCCTCATGTTTACATATGTGCTCATACCCATACTGCCAACTCTGCATGTCTGTATGCTGGCACACTTCTCTGTAGGTGCCGTCCACGCCCACACATGCTGGTAACTCACTCATTCACCAGCACCTGCCTGCCGTCTTTGCAGCGTGTAGTGATCCAGATTCTGCACCACACGCTGCAGATAAGAGGCTGCACGGCTGAAGAGGCGTCCTTGGGTTTGAGATGGCCGGGCTGCGATCGTGTGAACGCATTTGGAAGAGGTCGTGAGTTTGCAGGAGGAAATGCAGAGCACAAGGCTTTAGTTGTGTCATTGTGATGACACATTTGCTTAAAGTCTAGTCAATAGAAAATCTGAGAAGCATTTTACTTCTGCTCAGTGAAGAAGTCAGAACAGGATGTGGCTGGATGTGTGAGTGACAGAGGGAGTTTGTGCAACATGAAGCAAGTGTCTCACAGCTGTCTTGTTGGTTTCCTGTGTAAAATATTGGTGCAGCTAATCTGTGTCGTGGTACAGCCAAAGCCTGACATTGTCACCCTGCAGTCAGTGAGATGGAAAGTCAACTCAACAACAGCAATCCCATTTATGCCCTGTTAAATATGGAGTTCTGGAATTTGCAGCAGATAAAAACAGGCCCTTCAGTCCCCACAGGAGCAGATTTATTTGCTTTAGTCAGCAGACTCTGCAGTGTTTTAACCGCAGTTTGAATATACAGAATTAGAAACAAATTAGCGACTCACAGGCCCAAATCAGCTTTGCAATGGAGCCAGCAGAATGATGCCATCAAAAAGCAAATGTTTGTTTAATTATAGGTTCCAACTGGCGTGTGGTCACTGCTCCTCGGGACTCCAGTAACAGGCAGCGACGTTGGTTAGGTGCTCATTTTTAAGGAATTTTTACTTTATTAGGCTAACATTTCCCACATCAACATGTTTACATTTAAGAGCTGTTTTGTTTCTTTGTATGTAAAGATGAATAACTGCACATATTCAAATTTATTGCAGACATGTAGAAAATAAATCATACTTTTAAAGAGGTCATCCGATGAACTTTTTCTGCCATAAACACTCAACTTTGCAGCTTAAACTGCTTTTTCAGGCCTTAACAGCTAAAATGGAGGCTTTTATGTGTTTGAATCCCCACTGGCTCTTTGTGTCTGGAGTCTGCATGCTCTCCAGGTTTCCTCCAGGCGCTCAGGTTTCAGGCCACAGGCCAGAAACGTACTTCATCGGTTAAATGTTCACCTTCCGTCAGGAGTCGCCACATCGAAGCAGCTTCCACTGATCCTCACAGGCGGCTGGGTAGAGATTTTTACGCCGGATGCCCTTCCTGATACAACGCTGTATTTTATCCGGGCTGGGGACCGGCACAGGGGGACCCAGACTACATAGTTTGGCAGTAGCATGAGGGGTCTTGCCCTTTTGGTTAATTCTGTTTCTCGTGTGTTTTATAAAATTACTTTATCCTCTTTTCAATATTTGATCTATTCTAATCTAGCAAATGGACAAATGGGTTATTTACATTAAAATATTGAATTAATTCTTGTTCGCTAATCAAGTTCTTCCAAATATGTCTTTTCTTTCTGCAGCCAAAGTTGAGACGCATCAAACCCACTCAACACTGGGAGTTTCTGCCCCCCACCTGCACTACTACTGTCCCCAGGGTTCAAATGCTAAACTGGTTTGTGCCCAGAAGGGGGACACCAAGTACCCCAAAGATGTGCTGGCGAGAAGCTGGCTCTTCACACCCCACAGTGGCGACCACTGTCAGAAAAATACTGGCCCTCGAAACACAAACCCCCATCATCCAGGCAAAAACCAGACCGTGGGGGCGGGGCTGGATTTCGGACACGCAGGAGACCACATGTGGGTCACCCTCCACAACGTGACGAGTGCAGACCAGGGCCGGTACTGCTGCCTGCTGCTGGACATCAAGAATGAAAACAAGCATTTGACTGTAGAGCAGAGCTCCCACAGCCATCTCATCCTCCATGTGACTCCATGTAAGCACACGCCATGGTGTCACATAGCACACCATCTCTGTCCCTCAACTAATGCCCCATCTGATGATGTCTCTGTACAGGGAAAGCAGGGTCTCCAAACTGCACCGTCTGGGATTTTTCCCCGCCTGAAGGTATGAATCCTGACTCCCTTTGGCCGGACGGCGTGTCAGATGTCGGTTTGTTTGACCCCCTGCTGCTTTGCAGGCTCCGTGCCCGTGGCCTTGGCCCTAGCCGCCTGCATACTGGCCCTGCTCTCTCTGCCCCTGGTTCTGGTGCTGGTCTACAAGCAGAGGCAGAACTCGCAGTCAGGCAGACGTACGTATCACACGCGTTCACTTCCATCATCTGTGGGTATGAAAAGTGCCCATAGTGTTTGGTCTGAAGCGTTTCCTGTCAGTAAAGCAGATCAACTGTATTTGACACTGTAGGAAGCACATTCACACTCACAATGGCCCATTTCCTGTTTCCTCTCTCCCAGGTGGTCAGGAGCTGGTGAGGATGGACAGGTACGTTTTCCCACAGTCTGATCCCACACAGAGCTGTAGCTTTGCATGGACACCTCACTTTGCTACAGCGGTCCCTCATTGATCCGTTATTCGGGGTTACGCTCTAAAAATAAGCTGGGATAGGTCAAATCTGCAAAGTAGGATTGTGTTTAGTAAAAATGTTTTAAGGCTGTAAACCCCTCACTTTATCCACTTTTCCCAGAGACATATGAACGTTTTCACACTTTTCTCTCTTGTATAAACTCTGAAAGTTCAAATCTTTATTGAAAAAAAAACTGATCTGTATGTAAATGTGACAAACTGAATGCATTCTGTACAGGAGACACAGCATGGAGGAGATTGATTGACGAGGTCTAGAGCCAATCAGGACACATTGTGTTGTTTAAAAAAAGGCATACAAATTTACACTGAAAAAATCTGCAAAAACAGTGAAACCATGAAAGGCGAACCGCGATATAATGAGCCAACACTGTAATTAAAATACTTCTGACACAATAGTCGGTTTTAAAGAACATCTTCTAGTGTGGACATCCTTAGAAAGTGAAGCAGCTGGAAGGCTTCTGTTGTAGAAAGTCCATTTTCAGGCTTTCAGAGGGAGATTTTTCTCATGACTCAACCCTGGAACGTGTGCACATCTTCAGCCTTTTTGCACCACAGAAACCACGGCTGTTGACCAGCCGAGTTTCCACAGACTGGCTGATTCTCACTTCTGTCTCGTCTGTGTTCAGTGAGGGTCAAGGTCACGAGAACCCGGTCTTTCTGGGGGAGCTGCCGCATGCAAAGAGCCGCACCGTGTCCCAGATCATGACCAGACAGACGTCCGAGACCGGATGCCATTTGCTGTCTGACCCTGGCACCCCCCTGTCCCCCCCTGCACACGGGGACGTGTTCTTCCCATCTGAAGGTAAGGTGTTCTCCAGGAGAAGCTACGTTCACACCGGCCTCAGCAAGGCGCGTTCAGACGACCACCCTTCCAGTGAAAAGTCTCTGTAAACGCACAAACGCAGGCTTCCGTTGATTCTTTTCTGACCAATCAGGATCCCTGAGCTGGGCGGAGTCCCACCTCCCACTCAGCTCCCCAGTATAAAAGCATGCTCGTTTTCCCACTCTGTGTCAGATGACCTCCCTCTCATTCTGATCCTCAGCTAAGCTCTCAAAACACCACCATTTCGGTCCGCCTAACCTGCCTTTTACAACACAGGTATTAGTTTTTTTCCCTTACACACTTATCTGTAGTGTCTTTAGCAAAATACTAATACAACCAATAACCTCTCATAATCTGTTTTTAATCTCATCTAATCCAGGCAGACGTGTGGAGGCAGATTAAGAGTTTGTGTGGAAAGTTTCCCCATTTCTCTAAAGTCTGTTAGTTTTTGAAGCTTTTGTGGCCTTTTCCCTAAATCTGTAAAAAACATTTTACAGACAAGGACACAACGGCTGTGGTGCAGCGTGCAGCAGCAATCTGCTTCAGTCTAAACAAAGAGATAAAACACTTCAAACCTGCTCTGTTAATGAATTTAAAGCTAAAGACAAAAACACGATGTGTTTATGGAAGAGTTTCTTTAGTCACAGCCTCATAAATCCATTCAGAAAGAATCTTAATACATCTTCTTAAAGTGAAAGTACTTGCAAAAGTATTTTGTACAAGTATTTCAAAATCTGTTGTAGTAATTCTGATGCAATCAGAGAAGATCCAGCATTTAGTCTGAAGAGATGGGGCACACATTTGTTCGTTATACGGTGATGATGGGGGAGGAGTCTCAGCCCCTTCTTCCTCTCTGGTCATTTTTAACGCCTCTAAATCGAACCCTTCCAGTAAAGTCTTTTCCTTCACAGCACATTTTGGAGAGCAAAACTCTACAAAAAGTTAAACCGACCCTCCTGGTTTATTTACATCAGACACACAAAAAGGTCCTTTTGAAATCCGTCTAATGTTGCACAATGCATTCCTACATTTAAATTGAAACCTTCTTTAGAAAGTGGAAGTGTTTCAGTTTGATATAAAAATAGTAAAGATGGCTGTCATTGTGAATTTACAATCATCCAAAGGTGTTTGGGGGGGTTTCCCCCACCATTTCTGCATTTCTCTATTGTTCTTACATGCTTTGCAAAGACGTTTCCTGAGTGACAGAACCCACACTTCAGTTTTCTGCTTCGCATTTTTGCGGTCTGCTGAACTTTGGCTTTGCGGAATTTAACAAGACGCACTTCCCTGTTATTTATAACATGTTGCAACGCAGACCGACACACTTTTTCTTCTGCTTTTCTAGAAAACAGAAACAAACTAAAATGTTCAGGAACCATCCAGCAAGTTTAATTTACGAAGTCGATCAAAGGAAAACGGAAAGGTCTTGTGTTGTTGAATATGTCCCACTTTGCCCCCTGCCAGCAGAGGTTTCTCCGTGCTCATGTGTGTGGGTGCATGACTCGTCTTCTCTGTTTCAGACGTCATCCCAGAATCCCCAGACCTTCTGCAGTGAAACCTCGTTCATCGCTCTCAAAGTGGACTTTTTAAAAAAAGGGCTGCGATTCTCTTCCTCTTCTCTGTGTCCTAACAGCGATGCCCCCGCCTCTCCTCTGCTGGGACTGCAGGAGGGAGCGCCGCAGCGTTTTTCATTGACCTCCACCCGCAGAGGGTTAGAGCTTTTTCTGTTCAGACATTTCCTCAGAATGCTGGGAACGGCCGTCCGGCTGAGGACGGAGACGTCCTGCAACGTGGAGCGCTGATGTGGGCGGAGTCTAAAGTTCTTCACAGTAACCCAGCCACGTCTGCTGGAGGAGCCGGCCGTCGTCTATATGTCAGAAATATGCAGTAGAAATAGAATAAAATGTTGTTTTGATGGTGAAATGCTGCACGGAGGTCAGAAATGTGACTTCACTCTTGGCTGCTTGGAGCCTAAAACCCTTTTTGAAGGTAATCTTGTCCTTCTCTGGCGTGTCACTATCATTTACATTTAATGAAGCACAGCAGTGCAGAATAATCACAGAAATACTTGTACAAAATGTTTGCTTTAAATTACCTTTGAATGTTTTGGGTTTTTCTTGACCCTGCTTTGACACCTCCTCTACTTTGTGTCATTTAACTGAAAACGTGTCCCGCTCTGCCTGTTTTCAGGACTGAAGTGCCAAAGTGAGTATTAATACGTTCAGTAGCAGTCAGTAGCATAACAGCTCTCCTTTGGATGTGTTAATACATGTGTGGCAGTCAGACTGAGATCAGCTAATGTGTGATATCAGACTGGATCTGTGTGGACTGAAGAGCGACTGCAGATGACTGTGGAGAGCCACATCCAGGTGGATTTATCAAAGCAGAGGATTCTGTCCTCTGGCTTTTTATATTCGGCTTGAGTATTTGCGTTGATTATGTTTTCGTGAATGTTATTCTCACTCCTTTGCTCGGGACGTTCCTCTGTACTCGCGTGAGCTGCAGGACGCTGGTGTCACAGCTCAGACCAGAACTTGTTTGAACCTTTTTGAAACCGTTTCTCTTAGCTTGTGAAATAAAACGGTGCTTTTCAGCCTTGTGTCTTGCCTCTTAGATCAATGTTTCTCCTAAAATTGTTTCCATTCAAGGACAGATTGAACTTATTATCTAGGGGGCATCACAGATTACACAAGGCTGCTCCACTCGCATGCCTTCAGAGGAATCTGACATTGAGACAGAATATTTAGTTTCATCAGAAGATAGAGCAAGACAGCAGGAGACGAAGACCAAACCAAGCACACAGAACCTTTATTTTCAAAATATTAAAGAACCTAAAGAGACTTTAATGTCTGTAAATAAGGTAACATTTAGGAACCATGATGTGGGTTTTCCTGTTGACACAATAAGGAGCTTCCTGTGTTTCTCACAGTCGTATCTGTAAACAGCTGTTTTGGTATTTTTCACAATAAATTAATACTTTTTGGGGTTTTATATTTGTGGTTTGCATTACTGTAAAAACAAGTGAATGACTGCCCATCCATCCATCCATCCATCCATCCATCCATCCATCCATCCATCCATCCATCCATCCATCCATCCATCCATCCATCCATCCATCCATCCATCCATCATCCATCCATCCATCCATCCATCCATCAATAACTGAAACAAACCTTGACAAAAACTCTAAAATATCAGGCAAGCTTCATTGTTTGGGAATCATCTGTTGTGGTCCGAATTTAGCAAAAGGTTTTTTTTAAATATTTGTGATCAAATTAGATGGAAACCTGGCGTTGTCCAAAACCCGTGTAATGATGGACATGATGGAAGTCTGAATCCTAAAGAGCACAGCCCCACACCTCCACACCAGAACCACTACTATCAATATGCCCACGCCAAACTTGACGTCTCCTCAAGCCCCTGAGCACCTCAGTCACGCTAACATGACAAAAGATCCGACTGAAACACCTGAACATAAATGAGAGATGATGCTTTTGCAGACGCCGCAGGAACCATCAAAGAACAGTGGAGCTTGCTCTTCAGTCAAAGCCTTCAGCGATCCAGAGAAACACCGAGATCCACATCTTACCGACAGAGGTGGCGTGCCGTCATCCTCCACCGTAACCGTGAGCACATACTGCTGCTGGCGCTCCCGGTCAGGAGGAGCCGGTCGGGTCACCATCTCTCCAGTCATGCGGTCCATGCGGAAGGTCAGGTCCTGGTTCCCATTGGTGATGTAATAAGAAAGCAGGGCGTTGGGGCCCATGTCTCTGTCAGTAGCCACCACACGGAGAACCGAAGTCCCTCCTCCAACATTCTTCAAAAGTAGAAAAACAAACCTTTGAGTGACAACCATTGGTTGTCTGACACCTGGTAGCCAAGAGTGAAATGTGAGGAGATCAAAGGCTTGTGATCCTACCTCGCTGACGCTGACGTTGTAGCCCCTCGGGCTCTCCACCACAGGAGCATTATCATTGACATCCAGGATGTTGATGGTGAGTGAGTGGTCCGTGTACCTGGGAGGTGTGCCATTATCAGTGGCACGCACCTGCAACAACACATGAACACTGTGAGGAGGAGCGGTCCACCTGATCAGGACATCAGGACCAGGTTCTGAAACACTTATCAGATTTAACAACCATCTTTTTCCTGAATTAATGTGTCACAGATAAAATTTGATCATTCTTACATTTTTCACGATATTCTGAATAATACAATCATACATTTTTAGAAGCAGAAAATGTGTCTTTATGGTGCATTTTTTGGTCAAAATAACTTAATTCCAGAGTAATTTCACTTATTTGTAATCAAATAATATACGAATCAAAAAAATACAAATCTGATCTAAGCTGCATCTTATGTGTTGCATTTCATGATTTTTAGAGAAGATTAACAACCAAAGATACGCTGTAAAAGTAAAGATATTTTCCTTCAGAACCTAGAAAGAGACAAACGTAACAGAGAAAAGCTCAAATAAAAACTAAAGAAAGGGAAAACCTGTTTCATGTCGTCATGTGTTTTTGTGCAGATGTGATGAAGACACAAAGCCAAGCAAACAGGTGGAAAAAAGCAAAACTTCCTGTCTGACCCTCAGTAAATATCGGTCCACAGACTCTCTGTCCAGAAGGGCGTTGAGGAAAACCTCCCCGTAGGTGTTGTTCACCGTCTTGATCTTGAAGACATCTTGCATGTTGCCAGCCACCAGAGTGAAATTCACCTAAAAAAAAAGTCGAAACCCAACATGAGACGAAAACGACGGATATTATTTCAAACCACAAGAACATAAAACGTCAAATCAGAGATTCTCTAGGGGGACACAAAGCATCCAGCTGATGGATTTAGCTTTGAAGACTTAACTTCAAGCATTTCAGTATTTTTTACAGAAGAATAAACAATCAAAGATTTTATAAATTAAGATTTTTTACATTTAAAACATGTTCTCATACTTTGGGTACTTTGAAAGAATAATAATAAAATGAAAAATGCTCAACTGACGAGAGCTATTTGAAGTTATTTGAAGACATTAATGAAAGAATTGTCTCTTCTCCAATAGAAACACAAGTGAAATCATTACAATGGAAACATTCTGAAATGTTCAAAGAAACAAAGTGGGACAGATTTAGGCGTAATTTGACCTTTAAGTGGTTTTATTCTGATGGGTGAAGCTGCAGAGCTGCTAGTTTACCGTCAGCTTCAGGGCCTGACCAGAGTTTTTATCATGATCATCAGTTTGACTAAGCATGCTTTAGATGTCATAAAAACCACCAAAACACCAGAACACCATGCTGATGAGCTGTAGTCTCATCCTCCTCCATCCTGAAAACAAACACCTGGAGTTCACTGAGGATCCAGGAGCTCAACAAGGTCCTGGCTTCATGGGGAACACGTCTTTCCTGCTTCGGTCCCATGTGGGACCAAGTCCTTCCCCAAAAACCCCAATCTCACAAGAAGAACTAGAAATCAAACCAGCCCCATTCTCCTCTAATGAAGGAGCCACATGTCCGTCCTCAGTCCTCACCAGTCCGTTTAAACCAGCGTCTCTGTCCCTCCCCAGGACCACTGCCACCTTTTTGCCCAGGGGGGTGTCTTCTGGGATGCTCACAGAGGTATCTGAAGTTATGTCAAACTCCGGACTGTTGTCGTTTTCGTCCAGAATGGTGATGGACACCTGTCAACAATATGAGAGCGACCCATCACAGGTGATCCGAGTCAACCTTAACGGTAGACAAAGACTCACACATAGAAAACCCCACAAAAAAGACACAACATACAGCTTTTCACAACACAGATCAGAACATCTTATGTTGGATCTACTGTGGAAAGGATCGAGTCTTACCTTCTACAGATCCAGTGAGAAATGCAATGAACAAAAGAGGCATGTCATTAGGTGTCTACAACAGAATACACAAACAGTCTAAAAATACAAAAATGACTGAAAATGGAGGTTAAAAAAACAAGAATTCACAGTGACGTACCACATTGGAGTCCTTTTTCGGCCCTCCATCATCAGCCACAACCGTCAGGGTGTAGAAGTCGCCCTTTTCTCTGTCTAGCAGGCCCGTCACTGTGATGCGGCCCTGAAACAGAGAAACCTTTTCTTTTATTACACTGACAACAAATTTCAGATAAGGAGCTGTTGTTAAATCTCTGCCTGGCTAATGGATCTGACTTTTACACACACGTGGGTCTTTGGGGAACAGAAGGATGCTGCCCCACTTACCGTCACACTGTCGATCTTGAAGAGCGCCAGAGCTGCAGGGGAGGTGTCGGGGTCAAAGCGGTAGGTCAGCTGGTTGAGGTTGTCTGCAGACTGGGCCCGCACCTGAATGACCTCCGTCCCTGTGGCAATGTTCTCCCGGACCGAGGCCTCGTAGCCGCCAGATAAAAAGGCCACGGCCTCGTCCAGCTCGTTCAGTAACGTGACGTACACCATGCAGAAGCTCTGATGGAAGGGGGGGGCCTGGTCGGTGGCGGAGACGTTCATCGTGTAGGTGGTCTTAGTCTCATAGTCTAAGTAGTCCACAGTAGTCACCAGACCAGTGCTCACATCCACCTCAAACTTGCGGTCAGAGCCAGAGACGAGGCGGTAGGCAACGGCTCCTCCATCACCTGAACACACGGGCGCAGGTGTGAGCGATCAGATGAAGACAAAGCTGAACAGATTTAGGGACTGGATGTTCCAGCAGAGCAAAGACCAAAACGTCCTCAACAGCGTTTTACTGAACGCATCCGTCAGCACTGTTCACCGTGTGGTTTATTTGCGTTTCAGGCCTGCTCTGATGTTTTGGAAAAGGCCTGTAAAAGCACCATGTGCGTCATCTGGTTGCTATGCAACCCTTTAACGGGACGGGAAGTGAACGGAGGAAGTTGAAACAGTGGAAAAGCAGCAATGTAAATACCAGAAACTGAGGACATTTTCTTAAACCGACATTATCTTTTTACCAACGGTAAAAATAGGAAGAAATGTTTGTAAATGATACAGCTCCCACTAGTGTCAGCGTGTGGCATGTGCAGGAGCTGGGGAGCAAACGTGAGCACAGACCCACCGGTGTCTCGGTCCGTGGCGCGCACCACGATCACAGAGGTACCGATCCCAGCGGTCTCCCGAAGGCCCAGACGGTTGTACTGCTGCTGCGTGAAAACTGGAAACTCGTCGTTGGCGTCGTCAACATAAACGATCACCTGCAGGAAAACACGTTTGTGCTTTTACAGGCTGACCTACAGAGTTCCAGCCATGACGTCTGCTTTGGATAAAATCACAGTAACTAATGTTGCCTTAAGGCTTTTTAAGTATTTTTTTTTTAAATGCTTTTTCTTAAAACTTCCAACTTCTAATGAAGTCCTGCTGCCCTGCAGAAACTATGTCCTAGAAAACTGATCTTATGATTTTGGCTAAAAACGGCATCACCGTGATCATGATAACATTAATCCTGGAGTAAAAGCTGACTGGTTGTGTTTCTTCTCACCCTCACAGAGCTCCTCATGCTCCCCTCATCGCTGTTGTAGGCCTCCACCTCCAGAAGATGGGAGCTGCTGGTTTCTCTGTCCAGAGCCCTCGGCCCTCTGGTCACCAGTCCGCTCTGTCTGTCTATGCTGAACAGGTTGTTGCTGTTTCCTGCAGGCATGGATGGGTCCACAGCAGCAAACAGACAAGGACAGAATGAAGCAAAAACACATTTATTTATGTTAATGTCATCAACACATCAACCCAATACCAGTAAAATGTGGACAACATCAACCAGTACATCCTGGTACGAACTGAAAACCTGTTTTCTGAGGATCTCAAACAGGTTTAATGTGCAGCTTCTTCTTTGGCTGTTAACTTACTGTGAAAAACTGACATTCTTTGTATTTTATTTAATAATGTTTTGTTAATTAATCATCATGGAAACCAGTATCTTAGCCAGAACAAGGAATCTAGCTTCTCCCTTGGAATTAAACCGGCCACAAATGTCTCATGTCCTTTTGTTTTCCTGAAATTGCATTTCTTTGAGGTCTGTCAAACATAAGTGGGGCAGCAGGACAACAGGACTTACCAGAGAGGATTCTGTACAAAACTCGGCCGTTTTCTCCCTGGTCTGCATCAGTGGCTTGAACCTGTCGGGTCAAAAACCTCAGTTGTTATTTAAAACTCAGACAAATGTCAAATATGCCATTAAGGTAGAGAGAAAAATCAACAACGAGGGTTTCCTTTGACCAGCATGTCTGGAGTCCTGCTGAAAAACACAGGAACACCAGTCCTTCCCTTCTACTCTAAAGCTGCTTCACCCGCTGGCAGCAGAACTCTGTTTTCACGCAGAGGCTTGGTGACCCCACAGCGAGCCTTAAGGGCTTTAAATGTTCCCACTTCAAACCGTTGAGTCATGTGATCTTCTCTGGTGTCCAGGCATGTGTAGAGATTCAAAAAGTGTAATTCTGGGGTTTTGACACATGGTTTACTCCACATTCACTGGAACTCTGGGTCTTGTTGCCACAACAACCCCCCACAGCCGGCAGAGCGGACCCCTCTCTCTGTGGGCCTGCGGCCAGAAGCCCCAGAACAGTTCTGGTCCTCACAGCTTAGTCCTGCAGCACGGCCTGCCGGACTTTTCCTTTAGAGGTCTCTGGATCGCCTGCAGAGGCCGGCTGGACGCTGCCTCTGTGTGTCTGCAGAGTGAAGCTTCGTGTTCTCAGGTATGCAGAGCAACGCTCTAAACGCCTAAAGAGAGGCCCACCTTCCCTCATTAGCTTCATAAAGAGATGTGGAGAGCAGAGAGAGGAGGGGGAGATGGGAGGAGAGAGACGCTGGGGGGTCAGCTTGGTGAGTGATGAATAGGACGCTGCACAGTGGAACGAACCACTTGGGGGACAAACGGGGGTGCGTAAAGTGAACAGCTCTGTCGGAGAGCCGCGTGTTGTGACAGAGCGGCGCTTGCGTGGGGTGGATTGGCGTTAGACCTCAGAGGGAAAACCTTCTTCAGCCTTGGAAAGAAGATGAGTAGTTGCACTTTTGCAGTGCTCTGGCCCACATCCCGCCCCCTTTTCCCCTCTCCCTCCCCTCTGGTTCGTCCCTGCTTTCTGGGAACACAGAAGTTTAAGGGGCAAAAACAAGTGAGTGGATCCACGGCGCAGGTCTGACCTCCATTCTGGAACTTTAGCGGCGTGTTGTTTTAGAGTCTTCAGGGTGGGTGTGAGTATGTCACAGTGTTCACCACTGCAGCTCAAGGAAACGCAGCCCTGCATAAAATACTAGAATTGAACAGTTGAGCACCGTTTAAAGTTTGCTAACCTTTTTCATCACATGTCTATTTATTAGACCTGCTTTGGACGGAAACTAGACGTGTGCTTGAGCACACGGACGTACAGGAGACGGGATCTTTGCTGCTGTTCTGCGGTTTAGCAGAAGCTCTGGAGATGACAGGCTGCACTAATGTCACGTGTGTCACAACATCATCATCATCATCAAGTCATTCTTTGATGATGACATAGAAAAAAGATTCATGGATGAATGAAAAATATACAGGAAGGTGAACTTGATTAGTGGAAATGGTGACATTTCTGAACAAGTCTAGGATCCAACTTGATATTCATCAATCCTAAAGTAGAACCTGGTGTTCTGCATGTTTAAAGCTGTTGCAAGTGTCACATTTAAAGTAAGTAACACTGATGAGGAGGAAGAGGAGTGGAGGTAACCCAAACCAAAGTTGAAGGGCAGCATGTCTAATCCTGAATATGAGCAGGATACTGTAGGGCCAGGAGAGACTGAAAGCTTGCATTTTGCATGACAATGTGTGTGTGTGTGCGTGCGCGCACATGGAAGCGCTGACTAATGAACTGACTCTCTAACGAGCCGTCCTGTTCTGGCCTTTTCACTGCTTTCTTGGCATTTGGTCTTAAAAATAATTTCACGTCCCGATGTGCTTCCCTTAAACCGATAAGCCATGCTTTGTCTCCGCTGAATTAGGGATGATGACATTTACAAATGTTACCACGCTGAAGATGGCGGCGAACAGAATAAAAGAGGGGGGTGGAGGTGGATAATTGGAGAGTGGGGTAGAGGAGGTGGGTGCTTTGCATTTTACAAGGGCCGCTTTAATAAACCCAATTTGTTTCACATTGAAGAAAGCCTGTCAAGCATAGAACGTTGTGTAGTTTTTGATTTAATAGCTTTATAATTGTTGCAAATGCCAAACATTTAACCCATCTGTGCATGCATGCATGTGTGAATTCCTGCATGCAGCTATTTTGTGCCTGGGTGTTTATTATGAGCCCTTAGGTGTGCGATCTTCACAGTGCAGACATGATGACTCAACCCCCCCAGCTCAGTCAGGACGGACATGTCAGAATAAGAGCTGACGCAGCTTTTTGATCCATCCTGAAACATGAACATCCTCTTTCCAATCTCCAGACCTGAAGCCATACATGTGTTGTTTTCTCTGTTTAGGGTTGAGCATCATGAACACCAGCAACACCGGATCCAACTCCACCTTTCTGGCAGAAATCATCACTCAGACCAGCCTGACGACAACCAGCGCATCTCCAAAGCTCCCGCGCTCTCCACCTCTGTCCTCTGACCTCCAGCACCCAGAATTCACCATCATGGTGGTGCTGGGCTTGTCGCTGCTGCTCGCAGGAATAGCGGCGGGGCTGGCAGTGCGGCGCCGCTCTGAACAGGAGGAGGACTATGAGGCGAGCTGCATCCCCGGCGAGTGCTTAACTGGTGGAAGAAGCTCGTCCGCTGAGCCCCAGCTGAAGGTGTGGAGGAGGCTGGGCTCGTACCGACGTTCCTACAACCTGTCCTTCAGACGGCCGCCCCATCGCAGGCCGCCAACGGCTGACAGGACACCCCCCCTGCAGCCTCCGGCATCACAGGCAGGGGGCAGCGTGGAGCCCAAACTTACTGCCCCCTGTCTGTTTGACTACGTGACTGAAATTTGACCCAAAAACAGACGGAAGACTGTGGGGCCGCTTTGTTGCACTGTTTTTACAGCCTAAAAACTCGACTGGGAGTTGGTGAAGACGACTTCTTACAGTTCGCTTTAACCTTATTGGGATTTCATTCTGCACAATAGTGAGACGTGACCAAACTAATGTGTTTTTTTAGGGTTTCTACTGAAATAAAAACCTACTTAAAGAAGAAATGGATTACTTTCATAGTATCTTCAAAGAACAGAAGCGATGCTCTCAATTTTCAGCTAAAACCGACAACATTCTAATCTGCATCACAGAATCCCAGATTTAAATACAAGCAAAACCCCCAAAGACAGAGACATCCCATAATACTGCATTGTTTGGAGGGTTCAGTTGCTCTTACTTGAAGGATGCTGGTTCCTTGAGGGACGGTTTCCAGGACGCTGGTCTCGTAGCTGTTTTGCAGGAAAATGGGTCTGTTGTCGTTGACATCCAGAACCTCTACAAAGACGGTTGCAGTTCCGGTTCTTCTACTGCCAGCTGGGCCGTTGTCTGTGAGGACGTCCACAAACCCGTCAGAGGGAGAGACAACGATCCTTTTCAGACCACAGGAACACCAACAGACACACGGCTATGTCTCTGTTGGTGTTTTTGCTGTTTTGAACACATTCTTTTTCTGACGATGGAGGACACACATAAAGAAAGAAACTTCTGAGTTCATTAAAATCACTGAATCAGGAGCAAAAGAATAAAAATGCAGATTGAAAAAGGCCATAAAAATAAGCTAGGTGGGCCACTAGCTCTCTCCTCTGAGGTCTCACCAATGGGAAGGGAAAGGGGGGCGGGGTTGCTCGGTGCCAATGGTCCCACAACTCAGAGGTGAATTTCTAATGAACTCCTGCCACTCTGCAGAGACTTTGTCCTAGAAAATTATGTTTTTGGATTTTGTTATAAAACAGCATGAATATAATGAAAAGAGCGGTGTGAACAGATCAGAAGATGATCAGAGTGGGACTTTCAAAACTCAGCAGGTGGGGGATCTGGCTTGACTTATTGGCAGGAGAATCAGGAAATGATCAGAGCTATTCTCAAATCTTCAGAGCTGAACGTTGCTGGAGGTAGAGCCTGAGAGTGTTTTCAGGGCAGTGAACCCGCAGCTTTCCCATCAGCCTTCACTGCCTCTGATGTGTGCTTTTATTGCTAAAGGCCTCCAGCATGTTCAGTCTTTACAAACGTACTTCAATTGACTGAGTGCAGAAAACAACGAGCTAAATCAATTCATGCTGGATGATATCTGCATAATATCACAAACCAACACAACTTAGGAACACAAATTAAATCTCTGTGTGTTTTTTTAAGTCTCAGGTCCTTTTAATCCTCTTCTAAACAAAGTGTGATTTGTTTCTGCTCCTTTGCATTTTGCTCCATCATCTTTCTGGCTCCTTCAGCTGATAAGCTGCCCTGGTTCAGTGCTCTTCCAAACAGGAAAAGCTCAGAGTTTTTGTGCGTGTTTCCAAACAAGAACAGGAGCAGATTATGCAACGGTCGGAAACCTCTTTAGCTGAAGAAGCTGCGCTTTTCTCCACAGGATCTGACACACGTCCAACAGAAAAACAGCTGTGAGTATAAATCGTGCAGATAAAGTCATAAAAACTCATGACCCACCAATGGCTTCAACAACCAGACTGTATGCTGCCTGGGCCTCTCTGTCCAGACTGACCACCGTCCGAACGACTCCGTCTCTGAAGCCCACGCTGAATTTACCGTCCTGGTTTCCACCTGCAGAAGTACGGAGCAACATGGATGCAACCCGGCGCAGAAGAACCACGTTCATTTGTCCACATACAGAGCAGCGACGTGCAAACCTTCATGCAAGGAGGCCTTCTTAAAAACGTGAATCTGCACAGGACGGATGGATGGAAACACACACAGGATGTTGCCTTTACAAACACTTCCCACTGTGACCTCTGACCTGTAATGAAGTAGCTAAGCTCGGCGTTGAGACCCGTATCGTTGTCAGAGCAGCTGAGGAGTGTAACAACGAAATCTCTAGGGATGTTCTCCTTCAGGGAAACATTGTACACGCGGGGATTGAAGGTGGGCGTCTCATCATTTACATCCAGAACTGACACACGGACACAAACGCAGAGACAGAAACACATGAGGACACATGGATAGATGCACGTGAGGACAAATAAGGCAGCAGGGGGACACAGAGCATACAGTCTTTGCAAGAGAGAGGTCTGGAACAGCTTTCACTCTATTCTTTGGTCCCTAAACCAGCTTCATGACAAGTTCCTTAAAATAGTCCTTTTCTCCATCATATGGATGACCTTTGATGAACCTTTGATTTTTCACTTGACTCCCAGCAGCTAATTTCTGATCTTCCAGCTGACTGTGTAACAAAACAACCCAAACGCACATGTAACACAAAGAAACCAATCAGGAATCAAACTCTCACCGAGGACAGTGAGGGTGGAAGTAGAAGTACGAGGGAACTTCCCTGCATCGTACGCGATGATCCTCAAATAGTACTGTTGAATTTGCTCACGATCCAGGACTGCCATGGAGGTGAGCACGCCGCTGGAGGTGTTCAGGAAGAAGTCCAGTCGAGGCATTCCCATCTGCAATGCCATCGTGATCTCGCCATTCTTACCCTCGTCTGGGTCCTCCACCCTGACCTGCAACAGTTTCAAACAGTTTTTCTGTCATGCAGCAGTAAAAATACTTTAAATTCGTTTAATACTAAATTACTTGAGTGCTATGCAGTAGTTAGAAGGTTTTTTAAATGCATCCACTTTCTGTTTCTAGTAGTCAATGCAAAGAAGCTGCAGAAACTGACACCAGGGGGAAAGCTTGTTTCCAGTTTAAGATCAAATCCTTTTTACCCTAAAGAAGGAGGTTCCAATGGACAGTCCTTCTGATAATTCAGCAACAAATGGCAGGTTGACAAATGTCGGATCATTGTCGTTCAGATCCAGCAGGTTGACGAACACTGTGGTGCTTGCAGATGCTCGTAGTGGAGGTGAACCACCTACAGAGGGCGCCAGAGAGCGAGTAAAGACAGCACACATCTACACCAAAGTGATTCCAGAAGTTTGGAAACTCAATAAACAACTTTTCCAGTTCTTTGGACTTCTTCCAGGCAGTGACAGAACTCACGGTCCACAGCGGAGATGATGATGTTCCTCATCAGAACCGAGTCTCTGACGTTTGTGCTCTCCCTGTCTAGAGTGACCCCGCTGGTGCGGATCCTCCCCGTTCGGTTGTCGATGGTGTAGAAAGGATTTTCTGGATTGATACTGTACACAACAGTTCCATTTTCACCGTTATCGAGGTCCAGTGCTGTAACCTGCAGGAAGAAGAAATAAAAACTATTTGTAATATTTAAGAACACACACCAAGCTCTTTGCTCGACACATTCAAACTGTTGGCAGAGATTCACGACAGAAAACAGCCAGAAGAAAGGAAGCAGCAGAAGAGTGTGGAGTGCAGAGGCTGTGATGGTGGTGATAATGAGAACAGCCCCTCCATTCCGTCAGCATCTTCACACACTGCCTCTCTCTTCTGAACGCGTGAACTCATCAATCAGCTAAGAGAAAAATGGTAGCTGGCTTTTCTTGACAGTAAGCAGTGATGGGTGATGAATGTGTGATGCTGGCAGCCCGGCTCAAACACTTTCTGCTCTTTAAAGAGGCGCTTAATTATTCTGAATGCTGACTAAAATGGCTGGAAACTGTGATTCGGTCATTACACCAACAAAGACGTTGCAGGTGTTCCATTATTAAGAGGAGATGCTGGACCGGCTCCAGCCGTATTGATCAGCGCACTCCAGACGAGCTGGCCTGCCTAAGTTATGGAGTAGGATCTGTTTGGGTCGGCTCATCGTGGTTTTCTATCAAACAGCAGCGGAGCGGCAGAAAGGCCCGATCGGCCTGCTCTCACACCGGACACAAGCAGCCAAATTCATCGGCTCACTGGACACCCCCAGAGAGACTCAGCAGGTGGCTCCTCGTCACCATGGAAACAGTGGCAAGATCAAACCTACATTGGGGCCAATTACAGAGCCTGTAAGGCTGGGTGGTCAGACTCATTGAAAAACGGTCAGCGGGCCACAGCGTCTGTCCACCCAGCGACGGCCTCGCATACAGTTTGGATTGCATCACTGCACGCTGCATGAACAACGTCAGCTGAGGAACAGCAGCAGGACTAAGAGGGAGACGCTGCAGCGTCTTCACGCTTTTTATCACTTTGCCCACTGCTGTTTTCATTTGAGCCTCTTATTCTGCAATATTCTCAGTCCTCTTTCTGCCCAGCAGCTGCAGAAAATTAAAAATGTATATGACCGCAAGCTACGTTTTAATTAACAATTTAGAATACCTTAATTACACTTGGTGACACCTCTTTAATTAATGGCCAATCATGGATTAATTACCAACAATACTTAAAAACAAAAACATTAGCAGGTTGCAGGAGTTTCGTGAAGTTTCCTCAGCCTGTGCAGAGCTCTGCAAAAGAGATGAGTCATCAACGGTAGCGGTTTTAGGCACGGGTCATACGGGCAATTCTCTGGGGCGCAGATTTGAAGGGGAGGGGGCAGCTCAGTGATTAAAAAAATAAAATAAAAATCTGTGCCACTATTTGTTTTCTATTACAGAGTTTGTAACAACCTAAAACCTGCGAATTGGTGTCCCCGCAGCTGCAGGCGCGCCTGTCTTTGAGAAGGGGGTGCAAACAAGTGTGTGAAGGTTTTTTTTTCAGCATGACAATTTTAGTCCCGTAGTGAGTCAGGTAAGGTTTATCCTGTGAAAGGAGGGGACTCACGGTGATAACGTCAGTGTTTATGGGACTCATCTCCACCACGTTGGCGTTGTAAGGCTCATCCAGCCACATGGGGGCGTTGTCATTGATGTCAAGGATGGTGATGTTCACCTAAATGAAGAAAACGTTCATTCAAATAACAGTTTGATGACGAAGAAACAGAATAAATCCTAAACAGATATTCCAGCGGGTCCCGAAGAGGACGGATGGATGATAATGTCCGCTTGTTACCGTGGCGATGCCGGTCTTCTGCTGTGGACCAACTCCTCCATCAACAGCTCTGACAATCAGGATGTACTCTGACTTCTGTTCTCGGTCCAGCAGAGCCGTGGTGGTGATTTCTCCTGAATCAGGGAGGGGGGTGTTAAAAACATGTAGATAATTTCCCTGGCGGGGGTGGAGCTCAGACTGAACTGTGTGACTGACCATAACAAATGAGTGAAGCTCTGGTCAACACTCCTACCTGAACGAGAATTCAGACGGAACTGAGAGGAGCCCTCCAGGGAGTAGATGAGCGAGGCCTGGCCAAACTCCCGCGAAGCATCCAAATCAGTGGCATTCACAACCAGCACTGTTGCTCCTGTATAAGGGGGGGGGCAAATGTGATATAGAGGAAAGTTACAACTGAGGAAGTGAGAAGTGAAAAGACTTGGGGGGAAAAAAGAGACAAACTGGCAAAGCTAATGTCTTCACCGCCCCCGTCCGCCGCAGCACTGACGGCGCGGCAGCAAGTGGGTTTATGGATTAGTGGATTATCAGGTTGTTTGGCAGAGCCCAGACTTGGAGAAGAGCTGATCAATAGCCTCACTGGCAGGGGGATGAGATGCTAGCCAAAGCTGCAGGGCTCGCCCTGAGCTCTGTCTTGCAGAGTCTTACGCCTCCAGCTCAGCGCTCAGCCAACTACTTTAGACACAGCCCCCCAAACGTCGGCCTTCAGCCAATCTGCTCTGCTCTAAACATTCTTTTAAATCGAGAGAGGAAGCAACTATCTGCTAGAACTCAGAGAACGGGCCGGTCAAACATCCCTGTTCCCTGTTGCAACTTCCAATACATACAGAACTGTCGTATTTTGATTATTTCAAATCATTTAGATGCAGAGTAAATATGAGAAGCACAGGTCGGTAAAAGCCGACAGAACTTACAAAGTCAGTTTCATGGACAGAATCTACTCATTTAAAGACACATGAAGTGACTGTTCCAGTGGTGTCATCCTGCAAAGCTCCAGCGATCATTTCTACACCAGTGAGTGTGCTGTGGCCCCCTGTGTGCAGTGACTCACCAGCAATAATGTTCTCAGGGATTTTGATGATGTAAGACTGCCTGCTGAACTCGGGGGGGTTGTCATTTTCATCCTGGAGGAGGCATAGAGATCAACAGCAGCTCAGATCCTCGCGCTAAACAATGACACAACGCTCATTTGCTGAAGAAGAGGAGCTAAAATGAGGAAGAGGCTGTCACTGCACGTTAGCGCTGACACGACCAGAATGAGGAGCTCAGAGACGGAGATGCTCACAAGCCTTTAAAGGAGAACACAACTGGAGGTTTTGGTTTTGAGGTCTAGCGACTTTCAGTAGAAACTATTTGAGCTTAAAAGTTGACATGTAGTTTTTCCACTTCCTCAGGGATTGGACGGGGGCGGGGGGGGGGGGGGGACACGGATGCAGGTGAGATGAGGAAAGTGTTGCTGGGATGGAGACGTTTTTATTCCGAGGCTGTTAGACATGAGAGACGACGCCGGAGCCCCGCTTCCCTTCAAACACATTCAGCATTTTGACCCCCCCCCCCCGGTGAAATCGGCCGTGTTTGACAGCAGGGCATCCAGTTGTGTGGTTGTTCACAAAGCAGATCCCCTTTGCCACTGAGACCTGTTCACACTCCACCACGGCGCCTGCCATAGGTTCTGTTTGGGACGGGCATCACGCCGCCGCCGCAGAGCCTTGTGTGAGGGAGATGCTGCCGGGTCCCGATAAACCCCCCTGGTGGGAGTCACCACACCGAGGAGGAGGGGGTGATGGAGCCGCAGGAGCGGAGCGGGAATCCGGAATTCTTCCCATTCATCCCAGTTGGATTTGGCATTGTTTCACACAATACAGCTCCCTCATCTACGGCCGTCCTTCCAGCGCCGCCATCCTTTCTTTAGATTAAAGGACTACATCAGAAAAGGAGGGTTATGGGAGACCGAGGATTTAGTCTATTTGATACTTTAGAATATTTGGAGATTTTCATCAAAGCTTAACGGAATTGTTCGTCTTTAACTCTTTACCATCCTGACTGTAAAATATTAAGGATTTATTGATTACTGCCTAGGAACCTGAACCGAACAGCATCAATGTTTTTAAAAATCTGTGCTTTTAGAGGGTCAGAGGTCAAAAACATCTAAAACAAGCAAACAGTGTGAATACCATAAATATTCATTTTTACATTACATAAGTAGTTTATAAACTATTTTAGGATATTTGACTGATTTTGACGGCTTAACTGTCTAGATTAGTTTACTGACCCAGAACTCTGTACATTTTTGGAATATTCCATAAATGAGAAGCAAAATGTTCCACACAACATTTATGTCCTGGTTCACAACTGTGGGAGGATAAATGTACAAGGCTCCTAAAATGTTGTCTTATTTCCCTTTCCTACATAATTTTAGATTCTATTATATTTAGTTCTACTGAAACTTTTGCTTCAGCAGTTTTTTGGGGATGTTAATTTTTTATTATGTTTCAAATATTAATTTCTAGTCAACTTGACTTGACATTAAAAAATAAAAGAGAAAAGGTAAAAATAACTTAGCATTGAGTCACGTTTAGTTAAAAAACGGATCAAATGAAGATGAAAATAGACGGAACATGACGCTACCTTATCTTACGCCGTTTAAACCTTTTGGATCTTTATTTAGTTCTTGGTGAAGAAATCTACGGAAAGCTGAGACTTCTTCTAGTCTGGAAATGAGATTCGTAGCGATGAAAGTGGCAAAAACAAAAGGTTAAACTTAGAGAATGAAGTGGAATCAAACTAATTAAACACATAAAAAAGACTCCAGCGATTGATTCATTATTTTTTTCTAAATCTGTGAATTAAAACAACATTTCAGAAACTATCTGACATCAGAACAGGTTTTCTTTTGGACCTGAATTGGGAAATAATCTTTTGTTGACAATTTAAACTTTATAAAAAATACAGAACTTGGGAACAAAATGATCATTTTATTGGAAAGAAACAAATGTAAGAAACAGTGAAATACTTGTTTTTTAAAATGTTATCAGAAATTCTACCAACAAATCAACTGCACAGCTAAGACAAAGGTGGCATAAGGGGACATACTGAGGAAATGCTAAATTGTGTAATTTTATGATTAAATTACAACATTAAAAAATAATTTATTTCAGAGAAATGAACAAAAACTCAAAAAAGAGAAATAAATTTGCTTTCTTTTACATTCAAACAAAAACCAATGTGTCCAAACTTTTCCAGGACTATGCATCTTTTTGAGTTGACGGTTCTAAATATTAGAAACCACAGTGTGCGAGGCCGCGGCAGTTGTGAACTCCACACCGTGTTGTGTTGTTACTCACCATCACCTCCACGGTGACAGCAACCGTGCTGTTCAGGGCCGGGTTCCCTCCGTCTTTGGCCATCACTGTTAGATAGATCATCCCGTTGGGAACCTTCTCGTAGTCCAGCGGCCTGATCACACTGATCACTGATGAGAAGAGGCGGGGTTAACACAGATGGGGGTAAGGACAGAGGCGGGGTTAGGACAGAGGCGGGGTTAGGACGGGTATGACAGAGGCGGGTTAGACAGATGGGGGTTAGACAGAGGAGGGTTAAGAAAGAGGGGTTAGACAGAGGAGGGGTTAGGGACAGAGGGGGTTAGTACAGATGGTGTGACAGAGGCGGGTTAGGACAGAGGAGGGTTAAGAAAGAGGGGGAAGCACACAGGCGGCTAGGACAGAGGCGTGGGTTAGGACAGGGGGTTAGGACAGAGGAGGATAAGACAGAGGGGTTAGGACAGGGGGTTAGGACAGAGGGGGGTTAGGACAGGTCAACTGAGGGTTATTCATATTCTATTGTCACACACACATATGTAAAATACACAATCGCCCCCACCCCCGCCCCATGAAGAAGTAGTTATAGAATCGTCCCTGTGGTGCCCCCCCCAGCAGGATGTCTGGATCACATTGTTCTCAGCATTCCTTTTTCGTAAATACTTGAGATCGTTGTACATTGATTTACGTCGCTTTCATGGCCAATGCATTGAAAAAATGTGATTTACTTACCAAACTAGCTTGAGCCCGGTAGAACAGACGGTGACCAGTGCCGCCCACGCCCGCAGTCATCAATCAAGAGCCGGCGTATCGGCGTAACCTCCACCATGACGGCGCTGGCGTAGCCTGGGAAGGCCGACGCTGATGTTATGGTGTACGCTAACAGGTTGTTGGGGGGAGCCCTAATCACGCTCGTTGGTTGGGAGACAGAAAGTTACGCAGGTGTTTACAAAAGTTTGAAGGGAAAGAGGACGTTTAGCAGCATGTTGACATCGACACAGATGTGTGCGTCTGAGCATGTGCAGGCAGCCAGGAAGCTGTCAGTCAGCCGCTGTAGCACAGATTAAAGTGGATTCTTGCTATTAGTGGTGCAGGCGTCAACGCTGGATGAACACCAACTGAGCCCAGACAAGCCAAGCAGGCAGAGGACAGATGAAACCATCCTATGCAGGGCTAATCCACAGCATCAACAACAATCATGATAATTCTCATTATCTTCGTTGGCGGAACTTAAAGACGAGTCCTCCGGCTGTGAGGAGAGCCTTCTGGGCCGCTTCTCTGGCATCGCTTAACGGCTGACAGGTTGTGAAACCACACTTGTATCTCTCACAACAGGCGCCGCTCTCGTTTTAGATTCACCGCCAACACGCTGAGTAAGCAATGATTGGCTCAGAGACACGGTCGCCTCCTTGCTGTGCCAAATGAGCAAATAGTTTCACAGAAGACCGTTGTTCCTTCATCAAAGTAGCAGGAGTCAAAGAGACGAGATGAGCAGAAAAATGTGAAGAGAGGAAAGAACAAACAAGGCTTCAGTTCTTAGATAGCGTGACTGCTGCAGTGAGAGACGAACCTCTGGGCAGGAAGCAAACGCCTCGGCGCACAAACCTCCATCAGCCTCCAGACCCTCTTTTCACAGAGGACTCCTCTGTCGAGAATACAAAGTTCTGCTGACTCACTTCTTCTGGGTATTGAGACCAGCAGTGAGCTCAGAAGAACTGTAAACACAGGTGGGGTGGAGCGGGCGAGGCTCCGCTGCTGGAGGGAGTAAACCCGAGGGACGCCATTTTTCTTCTGCTCACAATCAACTCAAACCGTGAGCCGTTATCTACCGTGGTTGCTGTGCACCTCTGGCAGTGACTGATGGCTGACGGAGGCGTGCCCCCCCCCCCAGCAAAGCAGCAAAGAAAAAACAGAAAATGCCGGACGACTTCAGCTGCTTTGGTGCGTTGGTGGCAGACGAGCAATGATCCGCTTCCAAAACGCCTACTTCCTGAATTCGGCATCTGATCATCACTGCTATCAAGCTCTGAAGTCTGCAGCTGGCACTGCAGAGCCGGGGCAGATGGCTCCCTCTCCTGCTCCGCTCTGGACTTCTCAACCTTTCATCCTATCCTCCTCATCACCACAGCTGGAGCCTCTTTTGAAAAAATGTTTACTTCCTGTGACGTTGAAGCAGCTCAGGAGGAAAACAGGTTTGTTCCACATCACCTGCACCGGTTTTTTGTCCTTAAATTCTTGTTTTATTGAATGAATGACCAAAGAGCTCAACGTCCATCTCACTGAACCAGTCATAATGACAAATCCATCCGCTGAAAAAGAAACTTTTAATACTTTTAGTTTCACTAAAATGTTGAACCAACAGGACCGTAGATACTGATTTAAAAAGACCATAGTGGACTGTTCTGTCATTTATGTGAGAATAATTGTGAAAAACACAACCAGACTGATGCAGACAGAAGTCTTTTTACCATAAACTGCATGTTTACAGGCGGTAGGTCTGTGTTTTCATGTGAGCATTGATTCTCATTTCAGAATAAATGAATGCTGAGAAAAGTGAAACTCATCCTCAGAGACTAAAGGTTTATGGGAATCTTTGGAGACTGTGTCTCAGCACGCCGTCAACAGTTTGAGAGAAGCTGAATAGACGCTTCCTTTACAAGTGGATGACAGTGAAAATGTAAAAACTGACCTGAGAAAAGTTTGGTTAATAAATGAGCATTTTCTTAAACAAACAAACAAACAAACAAAAAACAAACAAAACAAACAAACAAACAAACAACAAACAAAGTCCTTGGGTTTCCTCCGGCTCTCACTCCTGATTCGCCACGGACTGGGACCGGCCTGCTGGTTCTCGCCGCCGACCCGCAGGCTCTTCTGAAAGAGCGCGCTGGCTGTCGACGCTCCAGCACGCTGGACACGGATCCTTCCTCTGCCTCCCCGCCGCCGCCTGTGGCCAAAGGCACGGTCAGCCGTGGAAACTAATGATCAGCTCATAGTCTAGAGGAGCCTGCAGGAGCACCAGGCCTGTGACGGGGTCCAATGAAAACCTGCCAGACAGTAAAAAAAAACTGGCTTTAGGAACTTTGGGTGGTGTCACAAAGTTTTGATGTGAACAAAGGTTCTTCGTGTATTTTAATACTCTATGGAAAGGAGAAGATCAGAGTTTTGGGTGAAAAAAGGTTCTGAAGAAACAGTAAAGCACCTTTTCAAAGAAATGGAACAATTGAAATCTGACTTGAGTAAAAAGAGAATAAAAAGCATGAAGACGTGTTCTTTGATTCATGACAGACAACAAAAAGAGGATGCGAGTCTTCCTTTCTTTAGCTGAAATCTGCAGATGTTGAGGGAAGAAGTTTCCAGGTTGACGCTTGTGTCTGCGATGATGGAGACTGCAGCTCCAGGGGAAATGCATGTGTGGTTTTCATGGGACCTTACTGGTCTGGATCATCGGTGAAGGAGTACCGGACCACCCCGAACGAACCCACGTCTCCATCTGTGGCCTGGACAGGAAAAACCAAAAGAAAGGACAAATGTCAGAGTCCTCAAAAGACCAACCTCTTTATGCCACACACTCAGAGGAGGAGGCAGACATCTCCCCTATACAGCAAAACAATAAACGCTGCCTTTTTGGATTGCGTCTTCCGTATACATTTGTGTCTGCATGAGATCATGCAGCATCACTGCGCTTTGCTCTCTTTCTTACATTTCTCACCCCAACAGCTGTCTGTGACTGCATGATAAAACATGAAAGCCGTGCCTCACTCTCCGGAGGTGTTGATTGGATTAAGCCTGATGGGAGATGCGATCCATTTTCCTCGCCCACATGACCCACCGCTGCCTTAACGGCGGCGACAACCGCTGTCATATTGCTCTGGCTGATAAAGAAGTGTCGTGCAAAGAACATGCAAAGATACTCTTTCAGGAATTTATAAACTCTCACATTAACACAATCTCTCTTGACGTGCACGCCTGTATGCACGTGCACATACATCGTGCGCTGATGGATTGCGGCTGGAAGCGGCTGTTGTAATAGAGTTTCACTTCAGTGGTCCCGCAGTCTCTTGAAGGCCAAACCGAGCATGTCTGCAGTCCCCTCTGGTCAGCCGCCGATTTAGCGCGCCTGCTACCACCTGACTTTGCGAGTGCGCAGTGCGAAAAGCGTCTGACTTTCGCATCTGTGCGTTTAACCCGAACAAGTGCAAGGCACTCACATTTGCAGGATTTTTTGGAAGCAGAAATGTGTTTGATTTTAACGCTATAAAAAAGAACGGAGCAAAAGTAACTTATTTTTGGTCAAATAGCTTGACTCTTTGAACTAAAAGCGCTTTAGTGTTTAGTCCATCTCTTCCATGCACGCTTCAGCTGAGTCTGGAATGAGGTCCACTGCACAGCCCACAGGCTTTCCAACGCTTATGGCTTCCCAGTTAAACTTCTATTTGCTCTACTCATCTCCAAGCTTCTCTCAGAATTATTTATCTCATTAAGAGCTAGGATTAGAAATAGGGAAATTATTATTAAAAAGAGTCCAAATCATTTTGCTCCAAACTCTTGACATGACAAAAACTCAACAGTTGGTTCAGTTTTAAAGACGTTCATTTGAAGTTCATAAATGTTGACATGTTAGACATTCACATATGTTAGAAAAAAAATAGATTTATGTTATAAGTGTTAGTTCTAGATTTTAATAGGATTTATTAAGATGGACTAACTTGTACTAAGTCTCTAGCCTTGTTCTTAAAAATGACTCATTTCCATGTTTCAGTTTTTATTACTAATAAAAATGAAACAGAAAAAATAGAAATTCCTTTGTTTGGTACTAGCCAAAAAATACTTTTTATTGGGCTGTTTAGGTTATTCCTGACTTTATTTTAACTTGTTTTTTCCTTTTTGAAAGCTGTGTAGAACTCCTTGTTACTAGAGTTAAATAACTTAAACATAATTTGCTGTATGGACGGATCATTTAACTACTTTAGTGATTATTTGTTCAGATTGTGTTTTTCCAGCCTGCTCCGGCCCTTCCAACGCAGCTCTGCCATCTTCACATTACCTGCCTCCTCTCTAAACACTGCAGTTTTCCTGCATCACAGCTCTGCTTCTCAGACTAGCCTCTCTATATCTCTAGCACATCCTTGCTCTCAATGCCCCCCTCGCTGCTCAGGTGAATGACAGTTCTACAAGTGCTGCAATGATAGCGTGTCAGCATGACAGATATGAGGCCGTGCCAAAGTCAGGTTCAGCCTGTGTATTACGCTACGTCTGCTCTCGCTTCTCCACACACAAAAATTTCCACCAATCACTGGGACATAATAGCTCAGTTGCTGCTGAAGGCTTGGAGCTCCAGACGCTGAGAGTACTCATCAGACGGACGGCTGCGGTGAGTTTTCACTTCACATCGCCACGGTTTTTATGCAGGAGCTCCGTGTCTCCATGGGGCTTCAAATGTTTGAAAGGGGAGACTTGAAGTGGGGTGCACACATTGGGATTGGGCTAAGAGACTTAATGAGGAAACAAAAGCCAGAAAAAAAGAAGCCCAACTTTTCGCTGATATTCCCCGTGGAGGAAAGTGGTGGGGGTCATTTTAATGCTAACGAGTCTTAACCCCCCTTTAAGATAACAGCATATCTATACGATAGCATGAAACTCTGATCTGCTTTATTAAAGGTAAAATTTATGGAAAGCGACAAGCCTGATGAGAGAAGGATACGTGATCCAGGAACTAGCTTAGTCGTGGCGCCTGCTCACAATCCAGGATAAGTTGTTATGAAGTTTCTGCACAAATAGTCACACTGCTGCTGATTGCCAATATAAACTCTGCAAACCCCAGAGTCCCTGGGGCAGTAACTACAAAAGAGAAATTAGTTCTCAGTTGACCAGTTTACTAAATGATGTGTTTCTTCCCATCAGAGGTGAGGCCAGAGGCAAACATGGTTCACGTTTGTGAGTGTGTGTGTTTGTGAGTGTGTGTGTTTGGGGAGGTGTCAGAGGTGCGTTTGTGGAGTGTGTGTGTTTGTGAGTGTGCGCCAGGAGTGTGTGTGTTTGTGAGTGTGTGTGTTTCTGTGGAGTGTGTGGTCTGTTTGTGAGGTGTGTGTGTTTGTGAGTGTGTGTGTGTTTGTGGAGTGTGCTGCCAGGAGTGTGTGTGTTTGTGAGTGTGTGTGTGTTTGTGTGTGTGTGTGTTTGTGGAGTGTGTGTTTGTGGAGGTGTGTGTGTTTCAGGAGTGTGTGTGTTTGTGAGTGTGCGCTATATAAAAGGCCAGAGTGTTTCAGAGTGTGGGAAGTTGGGGAGCGTGTGCCAGAGTGTGTGTGTTTGTGAGGTAAAAGGCTATGTGTGTGTTTGGGGAGTGTGTGTGTTTGTGAGTGTGAGTGCCTAGGAGTGTGTGAGTTTGTGGAGTGTGTGCTGCCTCTGAGGTGTGTTTGTATGTGTGTGTGTGTTTGTGGAGTGTGTGTGTCAGGAGTGTGTGTGTTTGTGAGTGTGTGTGTTTCAGGAGTGTGTGTGTGTGAGGCAAAATAGGAGTGTGTGTGTTTCAGAGTGTGTATGCCTGAGTGTGCATGCCAGGAGTGTTTGTGGAGGTGTGTGTTTGTGTGTGTGTGTGTTTGTGGGTGTGTGTGTGTTTGTGTGTGTGTGTGTTTTTCGTGTGTGTGTGCGCCAGAACACCTGGAAGAGTCGTGGGCAGAGATATGCTGAGTTTCCCGCCTCCGCTTTGCAGGAATGCAAAAGCCCATTTATAGCCCAAAGATGAACCCTCCTGAATGAGGGTCTCCTGAACGGTGACGGGAGGCTGGTCTACCGTGAGCGGCTCGGGGTTAGAAGGCGGCTGCACTGCTCCAGATTATCCGGTTTTCCGATCTATCTGGAGCCTGTTGGAATTTGAATTGATTGGCTCCTAAAATTGTTTTTCTTTCTGCAGAAGCTTGAGGCCTGGAAGTATGGTGCCACCATTGGGCTGTCAAAATAGAGATGACCCCCCCAGTTCAAACACAGACACCCTTTTCTGTCTGTGCTGAACGCCTAAAACACAACCTGGAGAAGCAGATAAACAAAGAACCCCCCGGCTGGACCGCTGGGGTCCTCTCCGCATCTCGAGCACAGGCCTCCTCACAAGATCTGATCTTTTTAGATCATTGCTTTGGTTTTCTGTGGGGAGCGGCTCGATGTAAAAACGAAGACATTTGTTCAAACCATGACATCTAAATTGCTAGATAGCAATAAAAACGCAGAGTCATGTGGACACCTGTGTTTGGCGCTTGCAGGAACAGAAAATTGTCTTAACCATTATTTCACTTGACGACGTATCCTAACACGGAACATTTCACTTGAAATGAAGAAACAGTTTTGGTCTGTCTGACTGACAGATCGGGACAGACAAAGCCAAAACTTCTCGGAGCAGAAACATGAAAACTTCTAAGTTATTCTCACAAAAGTCCAACAGATAGATTTCAGGCTCAAAGGTGTTCAGTGTTTGAGGTCCAAACAGCCGTTTTTCCTCCACACTTATGCTTTTGTGGACAGAGAGTCTGAGTCCCACACCTGGTGAAGCCGAGCGGCAGTGAGGAGGTTTTAGTGGCTTGCAGGTTACCCCCACCTGTCTGAGTGTTTTAGTCTTAAATAAAGGTGAAGAAATCTGATTACTCATCTGATCACCTGCTGGACTATTCAAACATGTAGTTATAGATTTAGATGTTTAATTTGTTCTTAAGTTCTGGTACACGCCTGTCCGTCCTGGGAGGATCCTCCTTCCAAGGACAAATTCTGAGGTTTCTGTCTTTCTGGAATATGTTTTTTTTTAGGAGTTTTTCCTCACAGAGAAGGGGGTCAAAGTGAAAACTAGTTTGAAGGTAGTTTAGTAATCAGCTGTTGTATTTTATGACTGATTTTGTGTTTTGTATGATTAGTAAAGCCCGTTGAGACGACTGTGTTGTGATTTTGGGCTATATGTGTATTTTAATAAATAAATAAAATTAAACTGAACTGAACTATCATGAGAAGGAGGAGATGTGCAGAATGACAGACTGAAAGAAATCAAAAATTGATTACTGACAGTGATGACTACTGTCAGCATGAGACGCTTTTCAGGCGTGGAGATGGTTTGGAGCGCTGAACTTCAAGTTCATTAAAAACGCTGCATTGAGTTATTGAGGCTATTGCTGTGTGAAGTTGTGCCTTTTCAGGTTGGCAGTGATTGCATGAAATATGAATCAAAAGCTTAAATTTTATTAATAATAAATAATAATAATCCATTTTATTTAAAGGGTCTTTCATGAAACCTAAGGACACTGTACACACAAAGGTTAAAACTAAACGATAAGCGCATTAAATATAAAAGACAAAAATCAAAAGTGAATCAGGATGGGAAGGCAGAAAATGAACAGATGAGCTTTGAGTTTAGATCTGGAAAGTTAAAGACAGTTTATAATATGGAGATCAGGAGGAATTTCCAGAGTTTGGGAGCTGAGTATGCTGAAGGTTCAATCCCCATGGTGAGGAGGCTGGGTCGGGGGGGACAGAGCTGAACAGAGGAGGACCAGAGGATGAGGGGTTTAGATGTGGAGGAGGTCGGGAGAGATAAGGAGGGGGCAGGAGGGCTTTAAAGGTGAACAGGAGGAGCTTGAATTGGATTCTGGAGGTTCAGTGCAGAACCGGGGGGGATTTTCTGGAGATGATAAAAAACATGAAGAACAGAAAAGAACAAATACAGACCTTTGCTCTTGTGAAAAGTAGCTCTGAATCCCAAACATAATATTTTATTTCGCTTAATGTTTTTTTCCAGAACTGCTGTATGCTGGAATACGTAAATAGAATAATCTGTTTTTTAATGTTTTACATTTTAAAGAAATCATTCTTTAAAAATTATGATCTTATATGTGTTTCAATGATCCGTAAGATTCTTAAATTAAATTAAATTTGCTCAGTGCAGATTTTATTATTGAACAAATTATTGGCTATTTCATCGTAACCAACTTTTGACGTAACTTTTTTGTTGTTGCTGCTCTTACCTGTGTAACATTTCCAAAATGTGTGCAACCTTTTGGGTACAAGACAACATTAATCTGACTTTTATCATTTTATTAACTAACTATAAGCAAATAAAAAGATTTTGATTTATTTATACTAAATCAGGAACCATGCAACCCGTTGACATTGTGTGGTTTAATAATAATTTTTTTTATTTATAATACACTTTTCACTAAATGAAACCTCAAAGTGCTACAAGAGGTGAATGATACCCAATTAAAAAAAGGAAAGTGCAAATTTTGATTATGAAACTAGTTACTTGAGCAAAAACTACAAAAGTAGCACTTAATCAAAAATAAAACTTTTAGCAATTTCCTTCACATTTCCTTTAATTCTTCTTTCATTCAAAAACGATTAACGTACACTAACATGGAAAAAACAGTATATTTAATATTTAGATATTGAATTTGCAATAGTACTGTTTATTTTGAGATGAATATTGCTGCATTTTTGCAGCTGTAATTATGAAGTAGAAACTCCTCGGGATGACCCTCACCACAAATATTTTCAAAATTTAAATCGCTTTATTTAACTTTCATACAGTTTTAAAACCAATCGTATTGAGAAATGAGCTTTCCTGCAGGAGGCTGCTCACAAACACTCATTGGCAATATTAGAATAACTACCGTGGACTCCATAACACCTTTCTAAACACAGGCAGCAGGGAAACCATCCAGCAGTTAGTAATTTATAACCGTCTGCCGAGGCATTTATCACTGACTCACTCCTGTGCACACAGTCTATGAAATAACAGAAGACCACTGACAGAAGAACACAGCTGCAATTGCTGGCTTTTATACAAGCTAAGCAGCCTGGAAGAGGAGGATCATAACCACAAGCTGGGCGCACTGACAGAAATATTGTGCTCAAATCTACAGTTTTATATAAAAACCTGAGGAAAATGCTACATGCTAAATGCTGCAATTCAATTTGATCTATATAGCCCAATATTAAAACAATAGTCATCTCAATGGGCTTCAAACCGGAAATCAGTGATATGATGATCCAGACAGGGATCTACAGGTCCGTTTAGAAAGAGCAATACAAAAGGACAAAACCCAACATTAAAATAAAGAAGTTAACAACTACTGATAATGCCAGATGTGCTAACGAGCCCCGCCTTCTTCTGCAGCAGCAGGTCATTTCTGAAGTTCTGGTTGCAGTTAAAGGTCAAAGCGTGACGTGCTGTTCTGCACACATTCAGATCTTCAGGGCACATTTTAAATGTCTTCAAAATTGATATTTCATTAAATAAATCGCAGGCTGCAGCAGGGATTCCCTCTGGGAAATGTAGTGCAGAGTAATCAAGCATGTCCGGCAAAAGTCATGGTTTTAAATCTGCAAAAAGCCTTGAATCAAAAACACAGACTTTGAAGGAAAGTAGTTTGGATCACAATAAGCGGAACTGAATTTTATTGTTATGAGGTTTTCAGCTTTTTAACACATTGGTCTTTTTTAAATTGGTCCTAAAAACCATCAAAGCTGTTCAAAAATTCCAATTTATTTTATTTGCTTTGCTCCCTTTAGGCTACGTTCACACTGCAGGGCTTAATGCTCAATTCCGATGAAAATCAGATTTTGTAAAGGCTGTCTACATTTCCAATTAATGTGAACTTTTGGTGTAGATCTTTCTCCTGCCAACCATGGCCTAGATCATGCTGATCCTCATCCGCAAAGCCGCCTAACCCTCGCCGCGAAACCGCCCCTAATGCATGCTGGAGGTCCTGGCTCGATGAAGCTAACAGGATAACATCATCTGCAAAGCAGAGAGGGAAATCCGCCTGGTCCCCAAACAGACCTCTCGCCCAGGCTGCGCCAGAAAATTCCTGTCTGTAAAACCATGAAATGTAACTCGTGATGAAAGGCAAAGCCCGCTTGGGAGTCCAAATCGTTGACTGAAACAGGCCCTGACTTGACGCCACATGCGACCAAGCTCCCATCTGCTCAGCAGAGCTCCGACAGCCCTCAGGCTCCCCTCGACCCCATACTCCCAGAGCACTTATTGTGATACCACGGGGGACGCGGTCGAACGCCTTCTTCAGATCCACAAAACACATATGGACTGGATGAGCAAACTCCCACAATCCCTCCAGCACCCTAGAAGTGGGTGTAGGGCTGGTCCACTGTTCCACGACCAGGACGGAAACCGCACTGTTCCTTTGTTCCAAAACCGCAGGTTCGACTATCGACGGACTTCCTCTCTCCAGTACCTTGGCATAGACTTTTCCAGGGAGGCTGAGGAGTGTGATTCTCCAGTAGTTGGAACACACCCTCCGATCCTCCTTCTTGAAAAGGGGAACCACCACCCCTGTCTGCCAGTCCAGCGGTACAGTTCCCGATTGCCACGCTGCAGAGACGTGTCAGCCAAGACACTCCCACAGCATCCAGAGACTTGAGGTACTCAGGCAGACATCATCCACTCCCCTAGGCTCGTCACCAAGGAGCTTGTTGATCACCTCTGTGACTTCCAGCCCGGTAATAGACAGGTCCACCCCAAAGTCCTCACTCCTCATCCTCGGAGTTTTTGCCTCCGCGAACGGTCCGGGCCGCAGCTCGCTTAGACTGCCGATACCTGTCAGCTGCCTCTGGAGTCCCACAAGCCAGCCAGACCTGGTAGGACTCTTCTTTCAGCTTTCTGACAGCATCCTCACATCCGTGTCCACCACCGGTTCGGGGGTTACAGCCGCGACAGGCACCAGAGACCTTGCGACTACAGCCCGCAGCAGCAACAGAGACACAATGGAAGTAGAAACATTGTCCACTCTGACTCAGTTTCCCCAGCCTCCTGCTGTACCTGTTTGAAGTTCCTCCAAATGTGGGAGTTGAAGACCTCCTCAACGGAGGGCTCAGCCAGACATCTCCCAAGCAGACCTCACAGCACGTTGTCTTGACCGAGAAAAAGGTAGCTTGACATCTCGTGGTGGAGTATCCTTACTCCCAGGAGGAGTTTAAATATCTGGGGTCTTTGTTCACGAGTGCGAGGGAAGACTCGGAGCGTGGAGATTGACAGGCGTGGATCGAGCGGCGTCCGTAGCTATCGCCTATCAGTCCGCAGGTGAAGAGAGAGCTGAGCCAGAGAGCAAAGCTCTCAATTTACCGGTTGGTCTTTGTTCCAATCTCCCCTATGGTCATGACCGAAAGAATGAGGTCCCGGCCACAAGTGTGGCTGAAATGAGCTTCCTCCGTAGGGGTGGCTGGGTGCTCCCTTAGAGATAGGGTGAGAAGCTCGGTCACCCGCAGAGAGCTCGGAGCAGAGCCGCTCTCCACATCGAAAAGAGCCAGTTGAGGTGGCCTGCATCTAAATGGCGATATTTATATAGCGCTTTACTACTTCTACGTATTATTACAAAGCGCTTTACAGTCACTGTCCCATTCACCCATGCACACACACATTTACACACACATTCACACACTGATGGCGGCTCCGCTGCCTAACACTGGCGCCAACCTCCCACCAGAGGCAAGGTGGGGTTCAGTGTCTTGCCTGGCGACACTCGGCTATTACGGGCGCAGCAAGGCGGAATCAACTCGCATCTTATGATCATGGTCGACCGCCCCATCACAGCACCACGCAGGCCGCCTTAGTCCGTATGCCTCCTGGACGCCTCCCTGGGGAGGTGTTCCGGCATGTCTCACTGGGCGGAGGCTCCGGGGAAGACCCAGGACACGCTGGAGACTACATCTCTCGGCTGGCCTGGAACGCCTCGGGTTCCCCCAGAGGAGCTGAGGAAGTGGCTGGGGTGAGGGAAGGTTCAGCATCTCTGCTTAGATCGCTGCCCTGATGCACCGTGGGTCCCAGATAAGCGGAGGAAGATGGATGGATGGACTTTTGTGATCTCCTGTGTGACCCTGAAATGACCCAGAAGTGACCCGCATGCACAGAAGAGTCCTCAACGGTGAACGACGTCACTGTTGTTTGTGGAAGTAGCTAACGCTATCAATGGATGTCAACAACAGTGTTGTCAATAGCGGAGCCTTTTTGCATTATTACATTTATTTTAAAGCAGAATAACAATCTTCTCATTTTAAGAAGGCATTGGACAGATCGCTTGACCCACTGTTGTGGAATGGGATGGGATGTGCTGGGCCGCAGCCCATGTGTGTGTGTGTGTGTGTGTGTTTATGTAAGAGAGAGGAGAGAGAGCGTACAGCGCAAGAGAGAGAATGAGGGGGCAGGAGCGCATTCATGTTGTGTGTTATGGAGGAAGGAGAACGGTACTAAAGATGGCTCTGGCAGAACGTTATTGACTCTATTAACCCGCTCTGAGAATCTGAGGGTCCGAATGGGGAAGTCAACCCCGAAGGAGGAGGATCTGCCTTCGGTCCCCCGCGCTTCTGACCACGGTCGGAAAGGAAAAAAGTCATGGTTCAACACTCACACTCACTCATTTGATGGAAATGTTTTTTGAAAACTGCTCAGCTGCGAGCAGAGCCCCGGAGTTTGGCCTGAAGAGAGCCGGGTTACCCCAAATATGGAATCCAATCGCGTGATCTCGCCTCCTTCCTCTGACTGGTCTCAGCAGCATCGTTCACCGCGGTTGATGTTTATGTTCTAGTTCGCCTACTTGGGCGCAGAATGATGACGCTTGCAGCGCCTCAATGACGATTCATGTGACTGGCCGCTCAGACGGAGGTCCCATTTGAAAAGATCGGATGTGGCCGCCGACTGGCCGTGCGAAAATATCAGATACAGATCGCATAGTAAAATCGGAATTGGGTCGCTTCAGCCTGTGAACGAGCCTTATTGTCTTTGTCATCCACTGGTTTACATGTTTTTCTACCTTTATGCTCCGTTTTAATTTTCAGTGATGCTCGTCGGAGTGCTGATATGTTCAAGAGTCCTTAGGGATGAAGGAACTGAACCAACACTCCCAACATTGATAAACAGTCCCACGTTTGATATGAACTAACAACATCCATTTGCATTATTTGATGGATTTTGGCGCTTTAAAAGCCAATCGGCAGCCATCATGCAGTCCTTTAATGAACAAAAGCCTTAATAAAACACACAAGCAAAATCCTTTTTATTTGAAGGTAATGATTGCTGCCTCCAAATGCAGAAGCATTTTCAAATTTGAGAGGAAGCCTAAAAATAGCTGTATTTAAATGTGACAACCACACAGTCTCGCTGTTACTGGCTGCAGAGTAAATTAGCTACTGCTGTGCACTTATTACAGCACGAGGGCTGAATTCCTAAGCAGACAAGATGCTTTAAAAAGGTTTCTGTGGTGATATTCTTAAAATAAAACGTGGTAAGGTAATAAGAATGTTTCTAAAAGTCTGCTTTCATGACATGCAGATAAAAGAAGGGCAAAGCACACACTGAACACCACAAACCCCAGTCACAGCGCTGTCTGGTGATCATAACATGCAAACACAAACCCAAATTAAAGGGGCACAAAATGAGAATGATTATTTACCATGCTGGCCATTTTGGCAACAGCACAAACACGATCCAAAACAAAAGAAAGCATGGGCTATGGGGGCCGTACACCTGTGGGAAGTTAGAAATTCCAGCGGTGAGCGGCGTAAAGCCGGAAATTTTAAAGATACGCCCTTAGATTTGTCAAAGCGAACAATGTCGCGCTCCCACTTGTTGTCATCTACCTGTTCAGTCAGTGAGGTTCAGCTCAGTCCTTCTTTGGAGCAGAAGTTTCATCGTTAACGGTACGTGCAGAAGGGGAATATTTTACGGCACTGACTCACAGCAGGCATTCAGGTTTTGAGTAAGAAGCCAAGCTTATTAGTACCATTTTCTGTCAATAGTTTAAGATTTATGAAGTTCAACCTCAAGAAACATGATCTGTTTTCTTTGCAGACCAGGTTTGATCTTTTTAAAGGATTCCTTCAGCCTGTAAAGCAGGAGCACAGCTGATAGATTTGATGTCTCTTCTTGTTTACTTGACTTTTTTAAATAATGCATGGATACAATAATCATTGCAAAATAAATACTCAGTATTATTAACACAACACTTGTTAGGTAACTAACATCTTCATTGATCATCGCAAGTGACTAACAACACAGCCCAGTTGTTGACGGCTTCCAGCTATTAAATGCTGATTTGATTCACCAGTAAATATGTCTGTGTAAATCGCAAAGCACGCTAGAGCATGGCAATGCTGAGCGTTAATCTTATGAGGGTGTTTCAAGACACGATCTAAGCTAAGGTCATCAAAGCATCTTAATAAAACATATTTAGTTTTGACTTACAATAAAATTTCTTCTCAAAACCCATTCTAAAGAAATGTGTAAAACATAAAGCCACTTTATACAAAAAAAGATAAAATACAATGACTATGTATTTTGGCAATAATGTCCTTGCAATAAAAACCATAAGAAGAACTGGAAAACGCATTCTGGTTCTGTTCTGTAAAGACGATGAGGGCTAGAGTGACCAAACCACTGAGTGGCAAAGCAAACAGACGCAGATACAACCAAGATCTGTCGGTGATCTCATATACAAACTGAACAACAAAAAGATCCAATGCTTTAAAGAATTCCTTTTTACTCTGGAATGTTGTAAAAGCTATCACTAACGCGCTTGTCAATCCATCCTTTCATCCAAACAACTAACCGTCCTTGACACCCTGACAGGTCAGCAGTCTGTCGCAGGGCCAGAGTCACACAACAACGCACTCTCACATTCACACCTCTGGGGAATTTAGAGTCACCAATGAACCCATGAAGCATGTTTGAACAGGAGGAAGACGGAAACTCACGATTGCACGGGAGAACATGCGACTCCATGTGGCAGGTTCAGGGATCAAACTCTGGGACCTTCTTGCTGTGAGGGAAGAGCGCTAACCACTGCTCCACCATTTGCCCAAAGAATATAAAAAATGTGGATAATTCTAAATACTACATTTTAAATATATTTTAAGTTATTGACTAATCTGAGAACTGGACTGAGTGACTCCGCCCCGGCATTCCAAACAGGAAGTGGCTCCAAGAAGCCAAAATTCCACATCCTACTGACGACATATGGCTCCAACATGGCGTGCGCCGTGTCGTGAAAAATGGTGACTCAATTTACCTTATTGGTTGGAGGTGGAAGAAACCATTTTCTATGGTGACGACACTTTGTTCAATCAGTGGTGCTGGTCTGAGTCTTTTCTAAAATTGTTAAGTACAATCATTTTATTAAAGCGCTTTTTAGGAAAAACAAGGTTTGTAAATGTTTCTTGATATCTGGCGATGGATTTTTATAAAAATCTCCTCCTTCCTTCCTTCCTTCCTTCCTCTTCCTTCCTTTCCTCCCTTCCTTCCTTCCTTCCTTCCTTCCTTCCCTTCCTTCCTTCCCTTCCTCTTCCTTCCCTTCCTTCCTTCCTTCTTCCTTCCTTCCTTCTTCCTTCCTTCCTTCCTTCCTTCCTTCCTTCCTTCCTTCCTTCCTTCCTTCCTCCCTCCCTCCCTTCCTCCCTCCCTTCCTTCCTCCCTCCCTCCCTCCCTCCCTCCCTCCATGCATTTGCTCTCCTCCGCTGCAGCCTTCAGCTCTCGCTGTCACATCTCATTCTGCTTCGGCCACATCGCTCAGCATCCAGCGGCAGGCGGTGCGGAATAGCATGAGGCCAACATCAGCAAGACTTATCGGTTATTAGCTTCTGTAATCTCCATTTGGTGTGCCCCCACTCTATAAACACTATTGATTTTTACACTCTGCGTTTTGGCACTTGTATCAGAGAATTGTGGGCGTTCCATCACAGGAATGACTGGTAATGTGTAATAATGCAGAGTTATGAAGAGTCTGTCAGAGTTTTTTTTTCCCCCCACAGTTTTTCAGAAACGGCTGCTGCTCCGGACAGAAATATGAGGAGGTTGACTTTAAGTACAGGCGGCGAGGTCTGGCAGAGGAAAAAGGGATGCTGCGGAAGTGTGGACAGTTACAACATTTTAATATACTAACCTAAATGAACCAACTCAGCAGGAAAATGAGAATATATATATATATATATATTTTGTGGAAAAATACAAGATTTTTAAAACAGTTTTTATCCAACTGCCATAAACATTTCAAACCTGGATCTCTTCTTATAAATTATGTTTGGGAGCTTTCTTTAAATTAATTTTTTTTCAATAATATTTATCTGGTTTTTAACAATTTTAACACATATTGAAGCGCTTTTTATGTAGTTTTATTTTTATTTATTATTTTAGTGGTAAGTTGTTTTTTTAAAGAGTTGAATGTTGCAAAGACCTGAAGTCACTTTAAATGTCATTGTACGTAAGACAATTACAATGAAAATCCATCCATCCATCCATCCATCCATCCATCCATCCATCCATCCATCCATCCATCCATCCATCCATCCATCCATCCATCCATCCATTAATCCATCCATCAATAAGAAACTATTAAACTTTACATTTTTTATGAGACAACATTATGGTTTTACTAGTCCTTCTGTTTTAGATAAGCAGATTTGCTTCAGTTCTGTTTTTGATCTATGGTCTCATTCCAGTCTCTGTAAATAATTGATTATATGAAGAAATCTAAAGATCTCCCTGTGAACAGTTTTATTTTCTATAAAACAAAACTTGTAAAATGTTCAATTACTGACAGATTTTTACAGGAATCTGCCATAAACGAGGTTGGAGAAGGAGCCGGAACCAGAGGAAATGTACTACTGTCCTGTAATATCTTTTGAACATAATTAAAAGATGATTATACCAAAAGCAGGACAGAAACCTGAAGCTGAGAAGGAAAATCATTGCAAACACGAGGAGTGTGATAAACAAAAAAGCAGTAAACAGATAAAAGGCGTCAGATGACGGAGCAGAGCTGAGAAGAATTTAGGATCCCAAACAGGACAACATATAGAAAAAGCCTAGAAAACTAAGCATTTAAACACATTCTGTCCTGCTTAGATTTAAGCTCAAACCTGAAACCCCTGAAATGTGAATGGTCCCCGTTTGAACAGGTGAACTCACCAGGACCTGGAGCAGGGATGTACCGGTGGGAGTGTTCTCCGGGAGGCTGATGTTGTACAGCGGCTTGCTGAAGATGGGCCGGTTATCGTTCTCATTGATGAGATCAATGAACACACGAGCAAAGCCCACGTGTTCAGACACGGACTCGTTGGCAAAAAGCTGAGGAAAAATGACGGAGAGGCTTCACCACAGAAGAACAGAGGACGTCTGCAGTTTAGGAAACCTTTTTACATGACAAACATTGCAATACGGAGCCCATGACCTGACATGGGTAAAAAAAAAATTACTTCATTCCCACGAAATAACAACGATTCATGTGATAAGTCTTTCATGAACACAGGTTGAGCATTACTTGTATTTACAGCAGATCCCTTCACATTTCTGTCTGTGTTTATCATTATAATCCATGGATCGCATTTATTTCGTTTAGAAAGCTCTACAGAAGCATCCGTAACCACGTCTCCATGTCTTGGTCCTTTCACATCCCGGTACGCTCTCCTCCTGCCGCAAAAGCTGCTTTCTGCTGCTACTTCTGTGTCTCTGTGACCCACATTAATTCAAGAAATTAATGTATGTCACAAACTAGGGGATCTATTTATTATTGTCTCTATGAAAATAAGAGAAATATCACAGGATGCCGGAGCTGGCTGCTTTCTAATGGAATATTCTGATATACACTTATCCTGTTGTATTTGAATGCACCTCAGTTACGGTGACAAGCTGATTGGTCGAGACGGGAACAAATTAATTATTCGGTTAGAACGATTATTTTCTTTTTCACCGTGTCAGGTCACTGGCTTTGTATAAAAATGCTAAAAAAATAAAAATAACAAATGCGTACAGTTTGAAATCCTCTTTTGATTAAATAAAAGAGCACATCATAAAGTTAAGTGTGTTTATCTTTGGACAATAAATACCTCAATGTAGGAAATGAGCATAATCATTTTCTATTGATTTGTCATCAGCAAATCAATGGGCCAGCAATGACTGACTGTTCTGTGAGAGCTGCTGTGTTTCTGGTGAATATGCAGCAGCTTTGTGACCTGTGAACGACGGCGCAGTCTCTGCTCCTGAAGCCTCGTCATTCTCCACAGCTTTCTATTCATTACAGAAGTCTGCACGATTGTCATGGAGGCTTTTAGCAGGAAACTCACGGAAAAGCTGTAGCTGCGAATCCGTTCGAAGTCGAGGGGCAGGGCAACCCTCACTCTGATGTCGGCACGTCCTTGTACGGCTGTGGGGGAGATGGTGAAGTACTCAGAGTTGTTTCCTGTCAGAAACACCTGGAACATGCTGTTCGCCCCCTGCAGCAGACGGGATGAGAGCATTCACACAGTCAGAAACAGCAACATAAAGGAAAAGTCAATAGCGGGTGTTCAGTTGTCTTTAAGTATTTACAATAGGAGTTATTTTATTGAGAACATTTTCAAACAGATTACAGATAAAGAACTGATGTGAGGGAAAATTGAGTTTTGCTCCGCCCACTAGATCCACTGGAGCATTTTAGAATCTTAAATGAAACATCAGGACCTGAAGGTCGCAGCTTTACCAGTCTGAAGGTGGACTTTTATTTTGAAAATGAAGTTGATTGTGGTAGGTAGTTGTTTGTACAGAAGATTTTTTTTGTGTTTGTGTTTACATTTGTGCACAAATCCCTGTGTAAAATGGTATTTCTGATATTGATAACATTTAGCCCCCTGCAGCTTTGGTTGGAAGCTAAATGTTATGTGTTGAAGTTTTCCCTCTTCATGCTCCATGTTTTGGTTTCTCTGTTCCGTCCTCTTACTCCCCTCTTTACTGTCCTCCTGTTCTCTAATTCTTTTTGTTTTGGTCCACAACTTTAAAAAAAGAAAACACAACAACATGATAATAATCTTCCTATTTTTCCCATCAGGGGTCGCCACAGCGAACAAGTCGCATGGTAAACTTGGTTTTATGCCGGATGCCCTTCCTGTCGCAACCTTCTCAAAGCAACCGGGCTTGGGACCGGCACAGAAGTGGAGAAGGGAACAGGGAGCAGCCCGGATTCGAACCCTGGTTTCACGGACGGAAGGCGCCGCAAACCAGCACGAGCTAAACCGGCTCCCAGAACAACATGATAATAATGAATTTAGAATAAAAATAAAGTTTCGTTTCAAAGAAAGAAGGTGTTAAATGTACTGAAGTTGTGTTTCTTTAGCTGCTGAAAAGAAGCTCCAGCGGATTCTCTCCTCTTTAGTCCACTCGTCTCTGTTGGGCTCTGCTGCAGGGTTGGGGTCAGCGTGATCCCCTCTGTGTGGATTCCTGAGGTTTAGTTGGTGCTGTGAAGGTGGAGCAGCGTCCTCTTCCTCACTGCTGAGCGGCTACATGTCCTGAGTGCCAACACGGTTTGGGAGCGCTCCTTCACTGTAGACCTTAAACACTCCTGATTACCGTGAAGAACAGGCGTGAATTGAAGTGAGAGTTTGACTGTTTTCATGTTTCCCATCTTTTACTGTATCATAGTTTCCATTTTGACAGCTGATGCTTCTGCAGACGTCCTTTTATGTCTGAACACTTTCTTTTCTCTGCAGTGTGAGGAGAAGATGATCAGGAGGTTTCAGAGGTTCTTCTGAAGTTCTCATTAATGCATCACAGGTCCCAAAAACAAACAATTTAGCTTCATAAAACCCTTTTTTTTTTGAGAGGTGATTGAAATATTCCTAAAATCCGACGGTCAGCGACTCGACGAGCTTCTGCCGTTTCCCTCCTGAAACTCTAAAGCGACACCGTCTTCTTTCTCCTATTGTCTGCCTAACCCAGAAGCTCAAACATTAAAACATGCATTTTCTTTGATAGTTTGATCAATTCTAACCCTGTCTGCTGGAAATCCAGAGTCTGACTGAACGTTCACTTTGCTGTGGAGTTTAATCATCATATTGAGAGACTTGGAGAGACGAGAGCTTGACGAGATTCTTGATGACAACCATGACTATCTACCTCCACACAGATGAACATTTCTGTGTTTGGGCTCCAGCTCGGAGGAGTTTCGTTGCCAAGGCAGTGTTTTCTCACTATGCAGATGATGTGAACGCCACGTCCTTTCACTCACATTGTGACTTCAACTCTTATGACAATTCCTTTTTTTTGGGCAAAGTGGTGAAAATTAATACTACACAACTTTTGAAGCAAAAGATTTAAAGCCCTTTTATCAGTTTCAAAAAAGAAAGATTTCTTGGTATTTCAGAATATGATAAAATAAAAGTAAAAACTGAAAGTGAAACCTGTGAATATACTGCATGTTCCACCAAAGATCCTTCTCAGCTTAAACTGGTTATTTTGGACCCAGCAGACTGTTATATCTATGCAGCTTTGAATATTTGTAAAATAAACTATTGAACACAAAAAACATAAAAGCAACTAAATAAATTAACCAAAGAACAAACTTAAATATGTATGCCAGTCCTGTAATAAATGATTTTTATATACCAACCTTCACGTCGTGTGTTGCTGAATTTCACTGTACTTCTTACAGAAACCGTCCGAGGCAGGTGACCCGTGCGGGTTCTGCCGGTTTTTGGTTGTTTGGGTCAGTGGGGGGGTCGTAAAGAGGAGCGGCTGCATCTTAAGGGGGAGGGCAGGTGTGTCTTGCCCGTGAGACAAGCCCTCAAGTCCTTGACCTTGAGGCTAGTGCAGCCACCTCAAAGGACGTCAAGAAAATGGAACGTACCATTGTGGTGCGTGTGGTAAGCGTACTGTGAGGTCTTCGTGAGGCTAATGAAAGTCCCACGCACTTATAAATTCAGGCATGACGGCGTCAAACCTGTTTTCAGAGGGTGTCTGACTGTTTCTCAAAGCAACTTTCAAGTATTATCAGCAGGTATCTTGATGTCTGTGCTTAATTGAACCCTTCATCAGGGACAAAGTGAAGGTTCCTCTCAGAGAACTCATCACCTGCTGAGAGGATTGATCATCTGTCTGCCTCTTCAACTTCAACTGATCAAGTCTATTCTGACAGAAAAATATTTGGTAAAATTTAGAGGCCGTTGCGAAAAAAAGACAAAGTAACTTTAAGGCTAATAATTATTTTCCTGTTTAAAATAACAACTTTTCCGTTCTAATAACGCATTTTAAACGTGTTTGAACTGTTGCTGGGATTTCACGACAGCATGATTCTGAATTCATGAAGACGTAAACATTTCAGACCTTCAGACATCCAGGTATGGCTCTCTACCTGCATTCACAGAACTCCCCAGGTCAGGTCATCAATAATAAAGCTGAATAATCCCAGACAGTCCTCTCTCTTGACTCTTGGCAGAAACGGGTTCAAACAATATCTTTTAGCTTTTCAGAAAGGGGCTTCATGATTGTAAAGCTAATCCTGTCGGGTTGTGGCATCACTGTGGTTGTTAGAAACGATCTCCAAAATATTCCTGTGTTGATATATAGAAAGCTGCAGGGCAGCCAATCATGCAGCCATTGTGGCCGACGGAGGAACACGGTTGGTGTGGTCGATTGGAATTATGCTGACAGCTGAAATAGCCCCCCTTGTTTTTGTTTTCATCTCTGGGAAAACCATTGTGGCTGATGACTCCTATTTAAAAGACCATCCAATATGCAGGGATGTCACCTCACTGCCCATAAACGTAATTGCCCGTCCATTTGCTTCTGCCTTCAGACCCCCCCAATAAAAGCACCCTGTCAAACGCAACTGCCACAAAGTTTGGAGCAGAAGTTTCCAAGAGGCAAGACAAGGAGAAGAGGAGGATATGTTTGGAGAGACAGGAGGAAGGAAGGACCACTCCAGACCAAATGTCTGCTGGTAATCCCTCACACACTGAAATTGTGAGATTACAGCAGAAGTGCAGCAGAGTGTGAGTGTGTGATCAGACAGGTTTGACGGATCAAAAGTACAAAACAAAACCACCTTTCAAACATTCTTGGTACTGGTACTTTGTGTCACATCGTCGATTCAAGCCTGAGATTGGAGCCTAAAGACCAATCGCAGAGTCTTTTTGACTCAAACCTTTCATGCAAATGTGCCCCCTGTGGTGAATCAGGCAAATCACAGCCGTTTTAAGATTCCTGCCCTTCCCAACAGCTGGGCTCTCCCCAGAGCGAGGGCTGTTGTTGGAATCAAAGCCGCAGAGACCTCTTATCACATGCAAACTGCCTGGGATGTCAAGCTGCTGGCAGCAACACCCTAGCAGGACTTCTCAGCTTCACACTGCAACAAAGATGCAAGTAAACACGTCACCTCCAGAATGAATAAACAGAGCTGCCTCCAAATATTCCAGCTCTCTCTCCTTCAAGTGCTTTCCTTGTCATGGCTGCTTTTCGCTCTGTGTTTTTCTGCTTCACCAATTATTCAGAGCCAGCTTCGGTCCGCTGCAGACAGCTTTCCTTTCCCTAATATTTCTTCACCGTCTTCTCTTTTTTTCCCTCTGTGTGTCTCTTTGTGTGTCCACTTGACTTGCAGTTATCTGTCAAATTTCACCCTGGTGGCCGGCGTGCCTGAATCAATCTGGGCTGACTAGCTTTCGGCTTATCTGCACCCGAGGTGATTGATTCTCCTCGTTAGCTATAATTTGATGCTCCATCCCATATCTTCCAAAGCAAATTAAATTGTGGTGGAGTCAAAGCGCCGGTGCGAGTGAGCGAGCACGGCGTGTGAGAGGAAGAGAGAGTCAGACAGAACGGCAGGTGTAAACTGTTTGACTTTTTGCCCCCAAAACACCAGGATTTACATCTGCGTCACACTGAGAAGGTCCTGGAAGGTCACAGAGGGGCAGGTTTCCAAGCAAATCAGAAAATCCAAACTACAGACGACTCAGAACCATTTACAGGATGGTTTGTATGATTTACCTGACGTTAAAGTCCCACTCTGATCATCTTCTGATCTATTTTTAAATTGTTCTCAGTGGTCTTTTAATTATTGAGGGAGGATTGTCTTTTTTTTTAGCCCAAATCAAAAAGCTGAGTCATTTTCTGAGACATACTTTCTACAGAGTTGCAGGAGTTCATTAGAAACTCCCCTCTGAGTTGTGGGCGGGACTGTTGGAGAGGAGAAACCCCGCCCCCCTTCCCACTCCCCAGTCCTAAGAGCTCAAAGCAGGGAGCTTGAGCCCAGCCAGCGTATTTTCTACATCACACATTTTCCTAACTGCATTTTCTCGTCTGCTGCTCATTCACATCGATTTGAATGAAGAAAAACTGCAATGCAGTTTTAATCTTAATTTTCTCTCTCTATATATGTGTGTCCTCCATCATCAGAAAAATGTGGTGAGAAGCTGTTAAAGACACCCAAAAGAACATTTTTATCAGAGTGGGTCTTTATGATACATTTTTTATATCTTAAAAAACTCTTAAATGTTTGAGTGAAAGTGTCTTTTAATGTCAAATCCAAACCTCCGTAACGTAGAAATCTATTTGGAGCAGATTTTTGTCCCTTTATATTTATGTTAACCTTTAAAAAAATTAAAAGATCTTTGGATTCCAGTTTCTGCTGTTCATAATAAGTATAATTCACATTTCACACAAACAAAAACAAGTTTTTAAATCATTCTCCATTTTCATAAACACTTTGAATTATAATCCCCATAATAAACTAGTTACAAACAAAATCTATAAAACATTTTTGGATAATCGCTGCATGAGGTCCTTTCTGTGACCAAAACAAATAAAAAACGTCTCAGAAAAGACCTCAGCGATTATCCATAAACCATCCTTTCCCACGGTAACTTTTCTTCAGGAAAATTAGCTTGGAATCATTTTCATGAAAACAGTCATAAAGAATTCCCGTGAAAAGTAACAGAAGCGGTCAGAGCATGAATCCAATGCCATGAAGCCAATCTCTGCTCTGGAGCAACATTTTCCTCAATACTTTGGGAGCAGAACTTTATTCTGGGGCAGATGTAAACTTTTGACTTACTGAAGTATGAATCTTCTCTGAGATGTTCTGAGTGAGAAGCACTCACCTCATCCTTATCTTCTGCTTGGATGAACAGCGGCAGCGCAAAGCCCACCTGGGCCAGTTCTGTGATGAGGACGCGGTACTCTGAGCTGTTGAAGTTTGGGGCGTTGTCGTTCACGTCTATCAGGAGGATGGTGAAGGTGGTCCTCACGGTTGCATCCGACGGACTGCGATCATCTTTCAGCTCCGTGGCCTTCAAGTCCACAGGAGAAGGAAGTAGAAAAGGTGCAGAGGCGTTAGTTGGTTCTGAATATGTGCAGCTGAACGGAGGTCCTCCTGTTGGAGATGTCTGCAGTCGTTCAATGATCCAAGCGAGGTAGGCCACATCCTGGACACCTGGAGTTTCCAACTTCACTTTTCTTCAATGCTGAACACATGAGCTTAAAGAAAGACAGGTGTGTTTCAGCTCCGCCTCCTATTGACGGAGTGTCACGAGCATCGGGACGCCGGGCAGGAACCTGGCGCTGCTCTTCAGGTGTTTGAGTGTCTTTCATCTCAAAACTGCATAATCATTTGACCTCCACCTTCACACGTTCAGCGCTATCTAGACCGCCTGAAGTTGAGAAATTAGTTGTATTACGACGGCAAACCACAATCAATAGCAGCAGCAGCAAAGAAAGCACCGCAGACGAAAGAGGAGAACATTCCCCACAAGAAATCCATATCTTATAAATACATTTTGAATTACATTTTCTCTTTTTCAGCACTTTTGCTCATGCTGTGTTCCCTGTTTGCAATTATTGATTTTAATTAAAAAGACAGACTTAGGCTGGTATCACTTTTAAACTGCAGCAGCAGTTGTTTCTCTATCATCTCTTGTTCAAGTCCTCCATCGTCAAAAACTGCAGATAATTTGAAGTAAATTTGGGTTTTCTGAGGCCGCCGTGGGATCAGAGTATCTTCAGTTGTGATCTGGACAAGACGGGATCCAGACATGACATCCAATCATAAACATAATAACTATATACAAGCAGAATTTAAACAGAACAATCTCCACTTCTGTTGAATTTACGATTGGCTGTTCAATTGTTTCAAAATGGTTTCATATTTAGATTGAATGAAAATATGATTATTGCCCCCAGTACAGATGGACCTTAAGATTACATAAACGTGTTTATGCTTTCCCTCTAACATTTGTGTCACATTTGATTCAGGCATTTCTGCGACCCCCCATCTGTTTAGCATGACCAGAGCTTTCCTTAAAACCCAACGTAAATAGGTAGATCCATGTTTTCTGCCCTCTGCTGGGTTTTTATTCTAGTTAGAGAGATTTTCCTGCTCATCTCAAAATAGCTGCTTCCGTCAAATCGCAACAAAACTTTTGGCGGGAAACGTTTTTGCCAATTTTAAAAACTTTACACTGAAGACTACAACACAGTATTAGGGCCACCATAAAATAAAAACAAGTAAAGACAGGAGAATTAAGTCAAAATTAGTAGTAAAAAGCCAACATTTTACAAATTATACTCTAAAATTAGGAGAGAAAAATCCTAATTTTACGACAATAAAATAAATGATATAAAAAGTCCTAATTTTTAGAGGAAAACCTCATTGATTTATTTAATGCACCATCACATTAAAGCGGTTTCTGGATCTACTGGAGGCAGACGTTGGATGTGGTCTCTGGGCGTCTCTGGGTGGACCCACCCCGTTCCCCCGCCATCAGCCTTTCAACAATTCACCTTGACTGTGAGCGTGAATCCTGACGAATACAGCGGGTTTTCTCGGTCCAGCTGGCCGTTCACGGTCAGGGAGCCGCTGATGTAGTCCAGGGCAAAGACGCTGTTGGTGTTTCCTGTGCAGGGAAGACGGAGCAAAGAGAATCAGTCCCACTTAACTGCAGCTGTGAATTATTGAGCAGAACTTCAGCGATGCAGCATGGATCTGTGGAGGGGAGGCATGTGCATCATCCGTGTACTTTTCCTCATTCAACATGGATGCTCCCTGCACCTTCCCATCTTCTATTTCCCTGAGCTGACCGGCCACCTTTGACCTTTTCTCACATCTGAACCTTTGTTGTTGTGGAACTGCTTCTTTCAAAATCACAATCATAGGATCCTCTAGAGTTTAGCAGAAGTTCCTGCAGGAAAAAAACTGTGGAGGATGTAGATGAACCTGTGTTAAAGGTCAAAGTGCACGAGGATTTGATTTCTAGCAAACACCTGAAGAGAAAATCCGATGTTAAAAAGAGGAATAACAGTCGATGTGCTTGTGAACATTCAAAAACCCTGAAGTGTACAAATAAAACATTAAAACATCCTTAAAGCATAGCGTTATCTCTTGACAAAGGGTCTTTAAATGGGAAGTTAGTGCACATGCATGCATGCATGAAGGAGCCACTGCAGCGTTTGCACACAGCATTTTTCTGAAGTGCTTGGACTCTTTGCATGCGCTGATGATTTGCATAAAATTGATCACGTCTGCACTCCTTCAGAGAGCTGAAATCATCACGGCAGCACCGTCCTCCTTAAGAAGTTCAAGCACGCCTGCTGCTCCCCACTCACTCCACTTAAAAAGGTTAAAACATGAGAGTGGGTCGCCCGGGCCCCTCTGCTCGTCTTCTGCTATTCTCTCTCGTCCTTTTCCACTTACCGCCCCCCCCCTCGCCGTCTCCTGTCGTGCGCTCAAACAACATTCTCTCAGAGGGTGGGGGGGCATTGCTGCTTAATTTACACTCCAGCGCACGGAGGAAGGAGGGACATGGAAATGCACAGGAAGACCAGAACCTTCACGTTTGAAAACTCCACGCTCTGTAGAATCAGCGCGTCTTCACCATCTTTGTGTTTTCCTCTTCGAGATTCCAGACCTCAGAATTTTACACAGGAAAAAAAAACTCCTGAAAAAGTTAGAAACTCCCAGAGTTCAGATGAAAGCAAAAGGATCTATGTAATGACAGCATCGTGCAAACAAACTCTAAAGTAGAATTTTAGGATCTCAGTCAAGTCATGAAGCATCAGCAAGAACTTGGGTTTAAATGAACTAATTCTCTATGTGGACATGTCCTGTTAGAGATAATTCTATTCAAATCTCTCTTTATGTCTCTACCTAATTGGTTTTACTTATAATATGGATCTTTTTTCTATCTCTAATGTTTTATTTATTTCTTTGGTGTTTCTAATGACTTTTCTCTGCTAATTTAATCCAAACATCCATGGGAGACGCAGACGCAGAACAATTAGCGAGTTTTCCATCAGATCTGCAGATCGACGCCATGGCCTCAAGCCAGAGGAAGGAAAAAACATTTCCAGTTAGACTCAATCAAACTACTGAGACAGAAAAAATACAAGATGTCAACGCACTGATACGAACACAAATGACAACTACAGTGCAAACAATATCACAAATTCACAAAGCAATTTTGAATATATTAAATGAACGATAATTTTAGAATATTTCCTGATGAACCTCACTCTTAAATGGGACAAAATTGAAAAACTGATGAATTCTTAAAAATGAAAATGGTTGTTTTGTGACTCAGTAGCTGCTGTGGTTGAGAGGCTGATCAACCATCTGAGATTTAGTTGCTGGTTTAATTCCTGGTTGTCACAGACTTGATTTAAGCATCAACTAATTAACCTCCTAATTATTCCTCTGTCTTGAAATGGACAGATATCTATTGAAGATGAAACAATTTATTTACTTGGACTTCAAACCAAAAACTGTCTCAACCAAATGGTCATTTAAAGAAAATGATCAACCAGGTTTGGTAAACAGACAGATGAGCTCAGATGAAGGAAACAACGTTAATCCATTTTTCAACAGTTTAACTGCTTTAAACTTTCATGAAAAAGTTTGATCTCAAGGTCGTTTTTTTTTTGTGCTAAATTTTCTGAGGAAAATCTTTCTGTACAGTTGGCGGTAGGAGCTGAAGTCCACAAAAACCCGCTGTGATGGTGAGTCTACGGCACACGACGGCTGGGGGTCAACAGATTAACCCGCGTCTGTGTTCAGCAATCCCCATTCACTGCTCTATTATTGCTCTGTTCCCACCTCTGGAATGAGAGAACAGGCACTCCAAAAAAAGCAGAACGGAGGCAACAAAGGAGAAGAAAGAAGGGAGACAAGACACTGAGTAATGATGCTGGACCCCGAGAAATGTAAAGGGAAAAAGAGCTGGAGGAGGATCGGCATAAAAGTATCCCATAATGTTCATGCCTGCTTCAAAATAAAGGAATCGTCCACTTCCTTTATTTTGACCTGGAAGTAAAAAAATCAATAAACAACAGCAAAAGACCCTTACAAATGTATATTTTAGCATCAACTACACAGAAAAACCAATAGAACTACAAACATTCTTACAGATAGGAGTTTTCCTGTTTAATAAGAATAAAAATGACTTTCAAAGAACCACAATCCAGTTTTCTGATCGTGCAAAGCAGTAAACTACAAACATGATGACATAAATGAACTGTTTGAGGCTGTGGGTTTGTTAAAGTCACCTTTGACCTCCTGCAACGGCAGCATTGCTGCAGAAAGTTGTGTTGGTCCTACAGAATGAGTGACTTTAGGACCACATTTGTTACGCTGGAAGTGAGAACTGGGAGGTTTCTCCTTCATGTTCAGACGCAGAAAAGCAGAGACCCCCCACCCCCCAGGCCTCCTTTGGGAGATTTAACAGTAAAGATAATGGATCCAAATGTCTGAAGAGGACGACATGTATCCCATCATGCATGCTATAGAGCTGAGGCAACCGCAGGTCAACTGTGTTGTCACCACTGTTAGCTATTCTCACTGGGGGGGGCTGACACAGCTCCACCCTTTACTTTCATGTCATGTGTTGTCCACCATCATGTTTGGCCTTCACACTGGTTTTCCTATTTTCATAAAAACTACATGTTTGGGTGGCAACACTTATAGAAAATCTGCAGCTAAAGGAAAAAGAAAGTTTGAATATTTTTGTTCTACACCTCAAATGATCCTCAGTAGAATTTAAAAAACTACAAATATAAAAACATTAAAAGTGTAGAAATAAACTTCTACCTCTACTGCTATATATTAATGTACATTATGGATTATAGGTGGATTTTTATGTCCCTCAAGGAAAGTTTGTGCAACTTTTTCTTCTAATTGTCAGTGTTTGTGTATCTTTGTGTTTGAAACTCTGCATCAAGAGTTGGATTGGAAGGTGAAACCATCAGGGTGTTCCCGCATAGCTCAACGCAGAAAAGAGGATTCTCATGAGAAATGCCCCCACTAATATCTAGACGCCCCCAGCATGAGGCAGAGCAGAAACGTGTTCTGCAAAGTTTCCTGGCTGCTTCTTCTTCGTCGCTCAAACTGTGTCTCTTGTTGCAAAAGTGTGATATAAACGTTCGCCGTTGAGTCAGAACACCTTAATGATGGGAGGGGCAGACACACACCTGAGATTCTGCTCCTCAACTAGAATTTACTTAAAGAGCTGTTCTCCATTCACCCCCCCCCATCTCTCTGTTGATGTAAACACAAACACGCCAACATTTTAACAAACGCAGTGTGTGATCAGTAAAGCGGCCTCTCAGCTTTGACCAGAGGGACACTCCAAACGACTCAGTGTGTGCGTGTGTGTGTGTGTGGGGGGGTTAATTCTGTTCTAGTAGATAGAGACAGTAATCTGCTGTGATTAACGGGGGGGGGTGTTAAAAATGCCTTCACACAGAAACACCCCCAAGACAGCAGAAGTACTTGCATTCTGCCTTCATATACGTGGCTGCGTTTTCCAGCCTTCATGGAGTCAAATGTTTATGAAGAACCTCTGGGTGGGGGGGGGGGGGGGGGGGGGTATGATGTGAGGCTCTCAGGGATTAGCCCGGCTCTCACATTACCAACAGTACTGGACTGGAAAATGAGAAAACATGTTATTTTAGACTCCAGCACGTTCAAGTGCATTTAGTCTCTGGCATGGACATCAGCAGAATTACCTGCAAACACGCTCATAAAAAAGCAGGAAGTGCGTCCTGCGAGCGCCACGAGGGAACAATAGACGCCGCTGCATTCAGATCAGGCCTTTAATGTCATCATAACCTGAAAATCCCAAAAGACTGAAGTCGACTTTAGTCAAATAACAACAAAGTGTTTGGAGAGAAAAGCCACAGCTTTGCATATCGTATGAAAAGGGCTTTATAAAGTTTGATTTTATTTTATTATTAGTGAATCATGGTTAGTGCTAATGTTTTTGTATTATTAATTTTTCTAAGCATAATGCTTTTTTCTGTAAAAATGTTTTTTTAAACATCGTTAATTAATGTCGAACTGATAAATTGTGACAAACAGAACGATGAATGATAATATGCAAAATTTGAAAAAAAGATTTAGATAAACAGCAACAACTTATCAAGTTCAGTCCAAACCTACGCTTAAAACAAACTTTATTTTTCCTAACTTAAAATTAAAAAATACTGAAAATCAGTTGTGGTCAAACAATTGCTTTGATTTTGATTTTGGATTGACAGTTTTTGTTGTCTTTACTGCAGTTATTCCATTCCTGAGTGTGGTGGAGATACGGTGAAGTTTAGTGTCTTTTCTCTGAAACATACTTGATCCTCTCAGGCAGCACTTAAATAAGAGAAATCAGGAATGACAAACAAAACAAATGTTGTCTGCATGTGCATAAACAGGTTTGCTACAAGTTATTCACCAAAAAACAACATGAAACAACAGGTGGTTTCCTGTTGGACGCCAATGCGCTGTCTCCAAACTAACCACATGCTGGAGGAATGGATGGAGATGCTACAGACTGCAGAGGAAACCTGGCAGAGGAGGACAGCAACCATCTTTAAACATTATCCATCTGAGAGGTTGCTACAGGAACAGTTATCTTTCTTCATCATAAACAGGAGAACACCATTGGAACAGCCATGGGAACAACGATTGGAGCAGACATTGGAGCAGCCATGTGAACAGTTGTTGGAACAGCCATGGGAAAAGCCATGGAAACAGTCATGGGAACAGTCATTGGAACAGCCATGGGAACAGCCATGGGAGAAGCCATGGGAACAGTCATGGAACAGTCATTGGAGCAGACATGGGAACAGCCATGGGAGCAGCCATGGAAACAGCCATGGGAGTAGCGATAGGAAAAGCCATGGTAACAACGATTGGAACAGTCATCAGAACAGCAATGGGAGCAGCAATGGGAACAGCCATGGGAAAAGTCATGTGAACAGTCATTGGGACAGACATGGGAACAGTCATTGGAACAGCATTGGGAACAGCCATGGGAACAGCCATGGGAACAGCCATGGGAACAGTCATGGGAACAGTCATTGGAACAGCCATGGGAACAGTCATGGGAACAGTCATTGGAACAGCCATGGGAACAGCCATAGGAGCAACCATGAGAGCAGACGTGGGAACATCCATGGGAAAAACGATTAAAGCAGACATTAGAGCAGTCATTGGAACAGCATTGGGAACAGCCATGGGAACAGCCATGGGAACAGTCATGGGAACAGTCATGGGAACAGTCATTGGAACAGCCATGGGAACAACCATGGAACAGCAATGGGAGCAGCCATGGAAACAGCCATGGGAACAGTCATGGGAACAGCCATGGGAACAGCCATGGGAGAAGCCATGGAAACAACGATTGGAGCAGACATTGGAGCAGTCATTGGAACAGCCATGGGAACAGCCATGGGAGCAGCCATGGGAACAGTCATGGAACAGTCATTGGAGCAGACATGGGAACAGCCATAGGAGCAACCATGGGAGCAGCAATGGGAACAGTCATGGGAACAGCCATGGGATCAGCCATGGGAACATTCATGTGAGAGGTCATGGGAACAGTCATTGGAACAGTCATTGGAACAGTCATGGGAACAGTCATGGGAACAGTCATGGGAGCAGCCATGAGAACAGCCGAGGGAACAGCAATGGGAAAAACCATGGGAACAGTCATTGGAACAGTCATTGGAGCAGACATGGGAACAGTCATTGAAACAGCCATGGGAGCAGACATGGGAACGATCATGGGAACATTCATGGGAGCAGCCATGGGAACAATCATGGGAACAGTCATTGGAACAGTCATGAGAACAGTCATTGGAACAGTCATGGGAGCAGCCATGGGAACAGCCATGGGTGCAACCATGAGAGCAGCTATGGGAACAGTCATGGGAGCAGCCATGGGAACAGTCATTGAAAAAGCCATGGGAACAGCCATGGGAAATGCCATGGGAGCAGTCATTGGAACTGCCATGGGAGCAGTCATTGGAACAGTCATGGGAGCAGGGATGGGAACAGCCATGGGAGCAGTCATTGAAGCAACCATGGGAACAGCCATGGGAGCAGCCATTGGAACAGTCATGGGAAGAGTCATGGGAGCAGTTGCGGAACAGTCATGGGAAGAGTCATGGGAACAGCCATGGGAACAGCCATGGGAACAGTCATGGGAACAGCCAAGGGAGCAGGGATGGAAATAGCCATGGGAACGGTCATTGGAGCAACCATGGGAACAGTCATGGGAACAGCCATGGGAACAGTCAGGGGAACAGTCATGGGAACAGTCATTGGAACAGTCATGGGAACAGTCATGGGAACAGTCATGGGAACAGTCATGGGAACAGTCATGGGAACAGTCATTGGAACAGTCGTGGAACAGTCATTGGAACAGTCATGGGAACAGCCATGGAAACAGCCATGGGAACAGCCAGGGGAACAGTCAGGGGAACAGTCATGGGAACAGTCATGGGAACAGTCATGGGAACAGTCATGGGAACAGCCATGGGAAGAGTCATTGGAAGAGTCGTGGAACAGTCATGAGAACAGTCATTGGAACAGTCATGGGAGCAGCCATGGGAACAGCCATGGGTGCAACCATGAGAGCAGCTATGGGAACAGTCATGGGAGCAGCCATGGGAACGGTCATTGAAAAAGCCATGGGAACAGCCATGGGAAATGCCATGGGAGCAGTCATTGGAACTGCCATGGGAGCAGTCATTTGAACAGTCATGGGAGCAGGGATGGGAACAGCCATGGGAACAGTCATTGAAGCAACCATGGGAACAGCCATGGGAGCAGCCATTGGAACAGTCATGGGAAGAGTCATGGGAGCAGTTGTGGAACAGTCATGGGAAGAGTCATGGGAACAGCCATGGGAACAGCCATGGGAACAGCCATGGGAACAGCCATGGGAACAGTCATGGGAGCAGGGATGGAAATAGCCATGGGAACGGTCATTGGAGCAACCATGGGAACAGTCATGGGAACAGCCATGGGAACAGTCAGGGGAACAGTCATGGGAACAGTCATGGGAACAGCCATGGGAACAGTCATGGGAACAGCCATGGGAACAGTCAGGGGAACAGTCATGGGAACAGTCATTGGAACAGCCGTGGAACAGTCATGGGACAGTCATGGGACAGTCATGGGAGCTGCACTCGGCACGGACATGAAGATGCAACTGCACTTCAGGAGCTTCAATCATCTTATTGACATATTTGATGATTTTTTCCAGACAAATTTGTATTTTTATAGCGTGTCCTGTTTGTTCAAGGCAGAGCCAAAGTTTTTCAGAAGATCAAGAGCCCTACCAGTACCCCCCCCCCACACACACACACAAAGACCTGACTGTTTGTGAGAAGATCATAAGAATGCTGAACCAGACTAAGACACGGAATGCAGCAAGTGCTCAGAGCCCTGAAGCTAAAATATAGCATGTTTTCTCTGAAATGTACACAAATTAGTGTCACTTCTAAAGATGCTGCCTGCAGGCATTTTAACGGAAACATTTTATTTATTGTTCCAAAATGCCACTCTCAGAAGAATCCATCTCTGCAGCCGCACCAACATGTGAATGAATGCGTGTGCCGAGACACACGCGTGTGACAGCGTTGAGAGCACATGTGGGTTTTTGTCTGTATTCTGAGTGATAAAAGCCCTGAAGGGGCCTCACTACTGGCAACAGGCTGCATTTCATGAATAATAAACTACTTCCATCAAAGTTTTTCTTTCACAATCTTTGAGGACAAATACTGTAAGGCCATGATGGACGGCAGATGAAAGACGACTCCTCTTCTGCTCAGACATGGAGCTGGACAACACGCTTAGGAAACCCCTCATCTGCAGCTAAAGAGACGCTTTAAAGACAAAATATTTCACAATGCAAGTTCATTTATGGTCTGTCAGGAAAAACGACACGTCTGCTTGAAAAAAGACGCAAACTTTAGAGCTGAAGCCGACTTTCTACACAGTCTGTGACTGAAGCCAAGCTGGAGGTAGACCAGCAAGGTTTGAGCCCAATGCGGTGGTCTGTGTGTGTGTGTGTGTGTGGGGGGTGTGTGTGAGGTGTGTGTGTGTGTGGAACCAACAGTAGAAGTAGAAACACTAGAACTTTATGGTTCTGTTTTACCTGACACCCCTTTTCAAAAAGTAAATGTGTTTTGGGTGAAGAATAAAAAAGTGTACAATAGGTTCATTATTCAGGTTAAGGGGCCCGTCTCATCAACACAAAAACGTTTTGGTGTGTTATGTTTTGTTTTTACAATTATTTCGTCTAATTGAAATGAACAAAATATATAAAAAATAATCAAAAGTTGAACAATCCAGAGAACAAAATGTCTGCAAAGGTTTTTGTTGGTAAAAATCTTCTGCAGTGAATGGAGAAGGTCTTTAGTATTAAACCAAAGGTTTTGCTGCTTTTTCTTTGTTGCGTTTTTTGTTCAAAGGAATTCTGTATTTAAAGTAGGAGCGGTGACTGCGCTAAGATTTAAAGGAAATTTACTTTAAAGCAACTTCAGCCCAACGTAAGAAAGTTATTCAGTTAAAATAAAATAATAAATCGTCTCTGCATTAAATTCAGAAACGACCACAAGCCGACGTTTGTGTTTCCATGCACCTCGACCAAAGCTGCTCAATTTAAATGTTTATTACATAGATTCACTCCTTTAAACAAAAATAAATCCTCAGCAGTTTTTCGTATTGTGCAAAGTTAAGAAACAGTTTTTAAACCAAAGAGAAAACAGGAACATTTATAGTAAAGGTTCAACAACTCTGTTCAAAAAGTTACTTCAACTTATTTAGTTATAAATTTAAAGTTTTAGCTTTATTACAAAAAGTTGAAATAGAAAACAATGTTACTTTATAGAAAAAGACAATACTAATAAAAAGGCTGAAGAGAACAAAGTAAAAATAGGTTTGATATAAGTTCCTGTGTCTCCATTTTCAGATCTGTTCTGGTGGTTTTAGTGTGTTTATGAAGAAGTGGATAACAGAGGAGCGGCCGATAAGGCCACCATACACCATCGGCGTGAGGCCCGGTGCTGACTGAGACCGGACTCCACTGCTAGACTCCAGTAAACAAGAAGACTGGTCTGTGTAGTGATCAGTGATCCAGAGACCATCTACCTTTCACCCAGAGATTCCACACAGAGGCAGCGGGCAGCACAGAGCCTCGGAGCGTCTAATTGAAAACGCAGAGGAATCTCACCGATACAGCAGCCACAATAGCAGTCTCCAATAGAATTACAGGTATTAGACCTTTTCATATTACAGCATGGCTGCTGATACCGGTTAGGCAGCGAAAGCGCGGCATCGGAGCATCAGACTGTAGCGTGCTGAAGGATAAAGATATGTGAGGGGAGGCAGACGAGAGGAATAATCGCCTTTACTACTTATCACTCCGTCCAGGCGGGAAATGGCGTCGCCACGTCTGTCTCTGTCTCTGAGTGCAAGTCACACCTTTGACAAGACGGAACTCAAGCGTCTTCTCTAACACCGGCAGTTGGGGTGAGAGAAGGCCTGTGGCCGAGCCGTTCCACTGAAAGGGATTCCTCATCTGGAATCACAGGCCAAGCTCAAAAGTCGCTGGGTCATACGGGAAAGTATTGTTTTTTTGCTGATAAATCACCTCTTTTACAGTGGTTTCTAAGCAGAAGATAAAGCAGTAATGAGGTTAAGAGCTTCTGAGGGTAAAGAAGCCCAAAGAAGGATGGAGCGTCTGATGGGATTAGCAGTGCAACAGAGACAAACCTCTGCAAACAGATCAACAAAACATGGATGCTCAAGGGACGGCCCTTTATCCTGCCAGTTTCTGTACAGACAAATAATCTACTTAGACTCTTCTTACAGCGGAGTGGAGAAGCTGCTCAAACTTTAAACCAGATTTTATCGGATTAAACTCTCTCGGAGAGAACGGAGGATCCCGTCTCTCCAAAAGAAGTGAAAAAATAACGATGAGTAAAAAGAAGGCGATGCTTTTATCCAGATTATGTTTGCAGATATTCCCCTATTTTCACAGTTCTTTTTGAAGACCGTTCCTCCTTTATCTAGCAGCAGTGACCCTTCAGAGTAGTTAGGAGTCCTCTGTCATGACATGAACGGAGGCAGACTTGATGTCAGGAACCTGTACTTAACGTGGAATCATCCAAAAACCCGTGTCAGACGCTTGGAATTCCCCAACTAAACCATCGACAGAAACCAAAAGGAGGATGCTTGTGTCAGAGAGACTGACCCCTGATCCTCCTCTGGACTGAAGTTCAGGGCCTTTCCAGAGGTCAAAGGCTCAATGCATGTCTGTCACGAACCAACCAGAGGAGTCACATGAACAAACAACACAGAAACACGGGTTAAGTATTAAAAAAAGTCTCCAGAAGTGGTCATTTGGCCGACAGCGGTGTCCCTGGTTTGAATCTGTTCTGGCTTTCCTGAGGTCGTGTCCAGATTCTCAGTCATCCATGGTAATTCTGTTCAAATCAGTCAACTGGATTTAGTTTGTTCTTGCAGACGTTTCCTCTTTTTCCATTCAGAATGGACAGGGAGGCTGTTGCACCTCGACCTCAGGTGTGACTGCAGGTGGAACCAGTCAAATGTCCTTTAAACCTACGGAAGCTGTGAATGGCCTACCAAGCTTTATTGTCCAGTTTTCTCACAATAACGGTCTCTACCATCACATTATCATGAGAAAACAGGGTTTTTCTTGTGACAACAAGATAGTAGATGTCTTTGTCACGAGATAACGGGCCAAAAAGAAGGTAGTCGTCGTTAGTATGGGAAAAGGATGATATTTATACGAGAGAACGATGAACGGCAAAGAAAAATAAGCAAGGTAGGCTGTTCACGGCTTCTGTGAGAGCGTCTTCTGCTAACGAAGCAAACGTTTTGCTCCCAGATAGTACAGACATTTTAGTTTGAATCATTAAACCACTAACGTGACGTGAAACAGAGTCACTGTTCAGTGCCGGTGTGAAAACATGAGAGTTATTATGAATTTAAAGTGTGATTTGAAAAGATCTTGAATCAGCGCTGAAGTTGTACAGACATGTTTTATGAGGTAACATGAGACCTTCTGTCATTATTGGTTAAATTAGCCTAAAAGGTGACGGAGTGAATGTTTCCTTCAGTCGGGCTCCGGCGTGTTTTTAAAGGACTTTCCTTAATCAATGACGGGTTTTCTTTGTCGATTGGACTTTAAAAACTAAAAGCACAATCTCATTTGCTCCGGACCCTGCAGCTCAGTCTGGGTTCTGGTTAAAGTCTCTATAATGAAACCAGGGGGTCAGGGGTCCCATAAGAGACAGATCAAACACCCCCCTCCCCCAGATAAGCTCCTTCATAACAAATCATAAACATTGGTTGTTGGGACGCTATCTCCTGTTCACATCACGTCCCAGATCCACCCCAGATTAGAGGAGGCAGAGGAAATCCTCTTCTGGAGTCTCATAATCATCCGTTTGGATCACAGCTGCAATTAAAGCCTCGTTTATCTTAATTACTGAAGTAATGAGACGAGTCCCGCCGGAGTGAGCGGCGCTCTCCGAGGACACTCAGGGCGAGGAGCCAGAAAGCAAGAGGGGCACCATGCAGAGTCGCAGTTAAATCTGCAAACAAGCCCGCCCCCCAAAATGATCTGACTGCAGAGAAACGCCGGGCGGGGGCCGGTGCAGACAGAGGAACACGCGTGATTATCCGTGTTCAAACAGATAGAAAGCGTGCATACAGATGCATCACTCTGTCTCTGTGTCAGCCAAACTTCTAATGATTTGATCAAGCTGCAGCTCTGCAATAACTCTACATTTTACCTTGACTGGGAATACGATGCAGCACATAATTAATGTGTTTTTAATGTTCGTCTCCTCGGGAGCTTCGCTTAACCATCCAGCTTTGCAGTAAACACATCGCACAACAAGAGAGCGGGTGGCAGGCGGCTGTAAGTAAGACTGAGTAGGTGTGAGCGCCGAACAGGAACGGCGGCTTTAGGGTTCAGGCCGGACGGTGAGCGCTCCGTCCTGGGGGGTTTAAACAATCAAGGACGCACGTGGATTAAGACGCACAAATAATTCATCACTCGGTTGATGCTCGCATGCCGGCACGCACACAGGGTCAGACGTTCCTTCTTAGGTGTTGAGGTCACATCGGGACTCTGCAGATGACAGAGCAATGAATATCTCTTAGCCCCCCCCCCTTCCCAAGATTCCTGGGTTCCATTAAGTTTTTCAGCCAGATGACCATTCTGAGGACATGTCTGTCCCCCCACCCTTACTGACCATTCCTGGATCAGAGTGGCTTTAACAGAGGAAAGCTGTAAATATTCATTGCACAGATCAGACAGAAATGTTTGGGGGGGGGGTCCAAATACATGCACAACTGCAGGACAGGAACTTGGAGTTGGAGTTGGCAAAAAATAGCTAAAAATGGAAAAAGGTGTTTTCGCAAAAAGCTGACAGATTTCTGCTCATTCTTCCTTCAACAACAATCAAAAAGAGCGGTAAGCGAGAACACGTTTGTTTTACACGTGACACTTGAGCCGCTGTCATGGAGACGACGCTCTCCATGTTTGAAGCAGGATCCCAGTGACTGTCAGGTGTCAGGTGTGACGCTGTGAGGACACGGTAAAGAGATGCCATCAGCTTCCACGGCTCTCAGGTTAAGTGTTCATCGTGAAGATGACCACGCCCCCTTCCTGCTTAAAACCTATATGTTGGGTTTATCTCCATAGCAACCGTTTTATGTTTAGGCTGCCTGGGAATGACAAACACAACTAAATGTGTTTCAGAAAACCTTTTGATTTCCTTAGCAGATTTTACTAACACCACCCACATTCCAAATATTTTAATATGCTAAATGATGTCATTTCATCCTAAAGCCTAAAGTCCTGGGATTAAAATTACACAAAGAATGTGGGAGTAACAGGAGTACGCCCCTTTTGGAAGCTAGCCATGCACACGCCCCCAAAATCTACAACTCATTTTTACATTTAGTAGCTTCTCGATAAGTCAAGAAACGATTGATGAATCCAGAGGACGAGTTTTCATTTGTAGCTGGAACTAAAGGCGGTTTTAATTTTTTTTTTTTTTATGCAAGATGGCGGCCTCACCTGGAGGTCAACGGTCAACGAAACCTCCGGGGTGGTTGAAATTTTATGAAGATTGCTCAAACAAAAGTTTCCTCTTCCCATTTTTGGAGTATACTTATACTTGGCGTATACCTAGTTTTGGGAAAACCGTGAAAATGGCCAAGTCTCCCACAAAACGGCTGCCAAGGCGTAGGTCTTGTGGCCATCCCATAATAATTTCAGACACGTGTGTTTTGGTTTTGTTGGTAGATTTCGATGTTTATATCTTTTGGCTACATAAGCGATTTTTGCCCCATTTATTTCTTAGACGCCATGATGTCATTTTTCTGAGGGGGGGGGCTTTCATTTGTACGTAATCCATTTTGCCTGTGAATTTCAGTGAGTTTTTGAGCATGTGTGTTTGTGTGTGTGTGTGTGCGCGTGAGTGTTTGTGTGTGTGGAGGGGGGGGGGGGGGTTCATTCAAATGTTTTGATCAATTCTCATCCAAATATTCGTAGACACGTGTGACACGGCCTTAATGTCCAAACAGGGTTTCAAACCAACCAACTGCTGAAATCCACAATCATGTTGAAAATTCTTCTTTGTCGTTTCTCCCAGCATCCTTTCATCCTTTATTACATTTGGGGTGTTTTGGGAAACTGATTTCTATTTATGAAGCCAGATGGAGCAAAACTGATCTGATTGCAGAAACGTTTTTCTAAATTTGCCGTGCGTTTTTCATTATTGCATTACAACATTACTGTTCCATTCATCAGAGGGGGGTCTTAAACCAGTTATCTTCATGATGGATGTTGTTCGTCTCTCAGGTGTTCTTCAGTCTAAATGCAGGTGAGTCATACAGAGCAGTAAATGTGCATCAAAGCAGATTTTTTTTGCTTTTTCTTAGACTGTTTTTTCCTATTGTGTTATCATTTTTAGAAGTTTGTCCCTAAAATGTGTATTTATGTTGAGTCGTTAAGCCGAGCCCCTTCTGATCATCCCACTCCTCACTTTCATCACTGCACAGAAAATCGGTCACCAACATTTTGGCGTTTTTAAAATAAGGTCTAAAGCAGCCTGAACTGAACTGAAGCCGCTGTAGACTGAATGCTGAACATTTTTGTCTTATTGTGAAGTTCAACTCAGACACGTCTGCAGTCACCTCATGGATTATGGGAGGATTTTTTTAAGAAATTCGTTTTTCATTTCAACAGTTTAAAGTTTCAAAAATAACGACAGAAAAGGAACAAAAATTAAGAACTTGACTTAAAATCAGTTATTCAAGTTGGAGCGGGGAAACTCTAGAATCATTTTTCTGCCAAATAAGATGTTTTTTGACAAATCCGGATCCTGTTTTCCACAGAAATGTGAACAGAAACAGATCTGTCTGCTGCTCGTCTGAACACTGATTATTGCTTCCAGCTCCGTCTGCTTTCCAATTCAGCTCGCCTTGCAGCCGTTATTGACTGTTGGACTTGATGACACTTGTCTATTATTGCTGCAAAATTATGATAAGAGGTGATCGATCCCCTCCTCTGAGCTGAGAATGCTAAATTGATGATGAGAGTCAGACCTGAGATGATGGTGTAGCCGATTCCCCGCGGAGCGCCCAGGTCCTGGTCATGCGCCGTTATGTTCCGCACTTGGTAGCCCTGCAGAGCACAGCATGGAGAGTCCAGTCTTACATTTCAATCTTAGTCTGTTTTTCTCAAAGACTCTAAAAGGGTTTAAAGGGTTTAAAATTGCATTTCTGAGTACTTCTTTATTCAAATCGCTGTGAATCAGGAGCAGACGAAAAGAAACGCAGTTTGAAAATGATCGTATTTGTGACGAAGAACCTGCAACGGCCTGCTCTGCTCCGTTCTGAGGCGTCCATGTGCAGACCACATCAGAACATCACGCCGGTTTTTAATTTGACGGTTGAAAATACAAAGAAAAACGGAGCATTTGTGTCTCAGACGTTTTTTTCTAATAAATCACACACACATTCGTATATACTGTCAAACCGGTTTATCTTTACAAATACTCGAACTTTGTTGATGTTTATTTTCCCCTGTGTGTCTCAAAGCTTTCCTGCTGCGTCAATGACTTTACATTTCGACAATAGAGCAGCGTGACAGCAAAATAGAAATGGAAGAAGAGAAAAAAGGAAGAAAAAGAAAGAAAGTGGTTTGAAAAGTCTTTGATCTGTTGTGCTTTCTCAGCCCTCGTGCCTCAGTCTGACACAGGAGTGATGCCTAAAAACCTCGGCGCTGCGGGGAGAGATTGAAAGCCCTCCTTCCTGCCTCCTCTCCCTCTCTTCTCCCTTCCTCCCTCCCTCCCTCCTTCGTCCTCTCGCTCACAGCCAAGCGGCTGCCTCCCATTGATCCTGCAAATTGTGTCTAAGACGTGTTTATGCTCCATTTCTGCCAAAGCATCTCCTGTCATTGACCAATTACAGCTGAATCAATTACAAGCCTTTTAAAGAGACAAATTCACACAGATACACGCACGCACACACACACCTACACACACACACACACCTACACACACACACACACAGGGGAAAATAAAATACGGGGAAAGAAAGTGGCGGGAAAAGTGAGGGAAATCGTGCTAAAGTAACATGAACAGTATTCTCAAGCAGAGTATGTTCAGTCACCCATCAACGATGCCCCCCCCCCCTTCCCCATCACACAGCCACACATCTACACAACTCATCTTTCCAACTCCCTTCTCCCACTTTTCATCCTTTCTATCCATTTTCCTCCTCTCTCCTTCGCATGGATTTGACAGCCAAATTGTGTGTTTGTTCTAGAAGGGGATTAATGTCACTTCAGGCAGAGATTCATAGCATATCTGGGAAACAAAATGTTTTGATTTCTTTCACAAACTTTTCTCAGGATGACAGGTTAATTGGCTCAAGACCGAGAGGAAGACAGTCACAAAGAAACAAACCGGGCTCTGGGAAAAAGGACGGAGAGAGGACTCGTGACAGGAAGCCCAGTCTCCTAACCTCAGTGTGAATGTCGTCAGCCTGCAGTGAGGCGGACGCTCCTCCTGTCACTGCACGTCTGCAGCCGGTCAGAGAGTCATCAGAGAACCATCAGATCTGCTGAGAGGATTATCGGTTCCACCCTTCCCTCCATCCAGGACCGGTACCGGTCATGGGTCAGGAAGCGGGCTGGCAGAATGGCAAACGACCCCTTTCATCCCTGATGCTAGCCTTTCAGCCTTCTACCATCAGGACCTACCGTTTTAGGACAATGTGCGCCAAAACCACTCGCCACAAAGTCAGATTCTTCCCTGAGCCGTCACTCTGATGACCTCCTGACCAATCACAGAGCACGGAACAGAAACACGAGAACCGTATTAATAATAATAATAATGGATTAGATTTATCTGAGCTTTTCCAGACGCTCAGAGTGCTTACAGTGTGTCCATTATTCATTCACTCTTCATTCACACTTGGTGATGGTAGATCGTGGCTGTCGGCTCGCGCCTACGGTCCCTCTGACCATCACCGGGATCATTCATGCACAGTCATGCTGGTAGCCAGTAGCGTTAAGGGTCTCACTGGGTGGTGTTAACTGCTCACCAATTCAATTGCTTGCTTGTTCACCCCCCCCCCCCCCAGGGAATTGAACCCCGGTTTCCGTCACACCAGAACTACTGTTGACTTTTAATTAGTTACATGTATTTATCCTTACATCTATCTTCGTATTGTTTTTTTAATTATTTATCCTTTTTTGCTTTACCCCTTTTTCTACCTTGCTGTTTACCCGAGAGCACAAGAAACCGCAGCCAAAGTTCTTGTAGATGCACTGGACTAATAGAGCAAACGGAGCATCATGAAAACCACAAACATGCTATCGGACCGCATTGCTGCAGCGCCTGCTATCGGGTCACAAAGGGTCAGGAACAAATTTCACACTGATTGGTCCAAAGGAGTCAACACTGCCCCCTACTGCTGGAGGCAGGAATGAGATGTTTTTGACCGCCATTAATCCTCATGTCGCTCTACTTTTCTTTTTTTAACCATCATTTAACTTCTTTCATCCGTTCACTCCCTCTTTTTCTCTGTCCACCCCCCCGCTGTGACCTTCCTGCTGACAGTTGATGAATCAGAGAGTTGGGGGAGACACTGGGCGTGGGCTCCGTCATGCCCCGTTAATATGCATGCAAATGCAGCACTTGACATTTCTACTACAGCACGGACAGGCTGGGGACGAGGGATAAGCAAGTGGTGGAGTGAGTCGTGGGGCTCGTCTGAGTGAGACGTGCAATGAAAGAAGCCATTTTCACACATGAACACCAGAGATGTTGGGGGGAAACGTGCACGCAGCCTGCCCCGGATGGCTGCTGCTGCTCACATGTGTACTCCACAGCGGCAGATTTTCTGCTCGAGATGTTGTTTCTCAGCGTGAAATATGAGGTGGTGGATGTGAGTGAGCACATTTTCCAGCACTCAGGAGGAAAACTGTGATGCAAAATATAAGATGTGGATATTTCTGTAGAAGAGTTGATCGGAATCCCTGACATCTGCTGCCAACATCACTGAATGTTTCACTCCAACATGGAGGTTTGTTGGAAAAGCTGATGAGCAGCAGGTCCCCCCAAACTCACCGTTGGCTCACATTTAAGACCCACTCTGATGGGTTTTTGGTGTTTCTAACAAATAAGAAAATTAGGATTAAAACTGAATTCTGAATATTTTTTTCAAATTGTTGTGAATCAGGAGCAGATAACAAAACACAGTTTGAAAAAGATCGCATTTGTGACTAAAAAAAGATGCTGGGCGGAGCTACAAGCTCCCTGCTCCGCCCCTTTCTGATCATCCACCTGCCGACAAACTCATCTATGAACGTCCTTGTCTTCCTGGTCTAAACTGGAATCATGAAGTCAAACCAGCATCTACGTGGGTCTGCAGGTGGAAGGTGACTTGAGTGTGCATAATAGCATATTAGGAGATAATGTAGTGTACTAAATATCCATAACATGACTGCTTTGCAGAGGATGAGCCTAAAGCCTTGTTGAGACCACACTGCTTAGCTGATGCTGTGACTTAGTCCCCATAAAAGACATACGTCCCAAATCCACTTTGACCTTTAAGGGGGCCTCCATCCCTGCGGCAGGACGGTAAATCTCCCGCAGTAATTACAGCTGCATCACCTGCAGAGCTGCAGGTGTGAGAAAGGAAACGTCTCGTCATTCCAGTGTTACGCTCTTTACTGATGAGGACCTTTTATAAACTGAAGATGTGAAGCTGATTAAATTGATCTTATAAAATAGCCCAGAGATGGTGACCATTATATTGTCACTTTGTTATTTGCGTTTTTTATTGTGTAATATTGTGTCTGTCCTCATACAGTAAAGTATTTTATAGAATTGTTTTTTAAGGTGTCAGTTTTTTCAAAAGCTACTGTCTGCATCTTAAAAAGAATTGGCCCTCATGGTAAATGGTAAATGGCGTATACTTATATAGCGCTTTCTACCTTCTTACGAAGGCCCAAAGCGCTTTACAGTCACAGTCCCATTCACCCATGCACACACACATTCACACACACATTCACACACACATTCACACACTGATGGCGGCTCCGCTGCCGAACACTGGCGCCAACCTCCCACCAGAGGCAAGGTGGGGTTCAGTGTCTTGCCCAAGGACACTTCGACACATGGGCGTGCAAGGCGGGAATCGAACCTGCAATCTTATGATCATGGGTCGACCGCCCTACCGCTGCACCACGGCCGCCCATAGATAAATAAACTTGTTTGAATTGAACTGAATCGGGTAGTTATGGGGTTAAAACAACTGACTGTATTCTTTTCCCTTTTTATGGACAGGTGGTCTTTTTAAATGAGTTAGACGTTTACGCGTCCACAGGATTTTAATGTTATTAAAATTCACTGTATGGTGATCATGAAGGGTTTTCTTTTCTGGTTTAACAGTTTTAATACCGTTGTATATCCTGTTTTTTAATGACTAATGCACATTTTAGGTACTTTTTCAATATTTCTGTGTAAATATGTTCATGGTTGTTTTCATGTATGAGTGTTGTCCCGGGGAGAATGACGAATGAACGATCTAAGCCGTGTTTTTCTCTCTCAGTACTTTGTCTTTATGGTTTTTGTTGCATTGCAGGTTTGATAACTAACCAGGGGAACGTTCTCCTGTAAGTTGGTGTTGTAGGGCAGATTGGTGAAGATGGGGTCCATGTCCTGTACATCCGTGATGGAGATGGCTAGGTTGGCAAGCCGAGACAGCGGCTTCAGTTTGTCTTGATCCTAAATAAAAAAGAAAAAGAAAAAACAGCAGATTAACAATCTACACACATTTGGACGATAGTGACGGTGTGTGCAAAGATGACGTGTGAGTGCTGACCGTGGCGTTGACGGTGAGCTGGAAGGCGGTGGTCGTCTCGTAGTCCAGAGGTCTGGTGACGGTGACGGTGCCTCGGGCGCCATCAATCGCAAAAAAGGGAGAGGGTGGCTGGAAAGAAAATAGAACGCTGCCCCCGGTTCCCTGGTCAGGATCCGTGGCATTCACCATAAATATTGATTTGCCCACCGGGGTGTCCTGGAAAATAAATCCAAGCAGAAAAACACGCCGGTGAGAACAGCGAGGAAAGCAAAAGCGTGAGGAGACATGGGCCTCCACATCCACAGACATGACACTGAAAGAGTCAAAGAAAAGAAAACTGTTGCAGCAGCGGAGCTCAACAATCCTGCAATCTGAATACGGCCCCCGCATGACGCTCCAATGAAAACTGTGGAAAAAAATGAAAATATTAGTAGCTAGTGCAGAAAACAAAGTAGAATTGTTGAGACGTCCGATTTTTCTGAACTAACAGCTAATTTCAGAAGACGAATGACAGAAAAACTTTCTTCTTTTTTACCACAGAGCACAAACATGAACTACAGAAATAGACTCCCACTGAACCAAAACATAAGAATATTTTGCAAAAAATAAATTATGTTTGTCATCCTGCAGCTGGAAAACAGATTCCAAGTTAAGACAAATGGAAAAACTGAATTTGACATTTATTTTTAGCAGATTGTATTAAAATGGGAATGTTTGAGTCAACAATATAAATGCATCCTGGCCTCGGCGGCCCTCTCTCCACGCAGGGAGGGGGATCCCTGAGCTTTCTGGCAAGGCCAAGAGCCGGGCATCGCATCACATCACATCTGAGCCGGGGGTGTCCGTGTCCCTGTGGTGGGGGTTCTGGTCCTTGCCCCTGAGCGCTGGGCCACTGTGGGCGAGCCTGGTCGGGCCATGTTTACAACACTTCCTGTGGACCCCCTCTTCTCCTGGGTGTCCTCCTCCTGGGCGGGGGCGGCTGCCCCCTGCCTTGCTCCTTCCTGGACCAATCGTGGGCTGGGTGGGTGGGTGCCTGGAGCGCTGGGCGGGTCTCCCTTGGGGGGTCCTGGCTCGTACCTGGGGTTGGGGTGGGGGATGCCCAGATCTCCTGGGTGGTGGTCGGGTGCTCGTCTGGGGCTGTGGGCGCTCTTCTGGGGCGGGGCCCTGCGGTGGACCCTCCCGGCGCTGTGGGGGGCTGCTCTCCTCTGACCCCCCCTATGCCTCCTTGCTCTCTGGGGGCCCCGTGGCGGTGCCAGATGTGATCACCCGGGGGGCGGTTGTTTTCTGCCAGCTGCCGTGCGGGCGTTTGGGGAGGGGGGTTCTGGCTGCTGCTGCGGCGGGGGTCTGGGTGTGGGGATGGCTGGGCACTCTCCCTCCTTCTTTTCACGTTCCACCATCCATTTTAGAAGAACATAAACACTCACCTGAGCACGGGTGTTAGCTCACCTTTGCACTAACAGTTTGCATGATTGAATGAATGAAATATCTCACACTAGTTGGTTTAAAGGCATAAGTATGCGTGTGTGAACAGTGTTTGTATTGTGTACATGTTGACATGTGGACATTTTTGCAGCTAGCAAAATATCACCCTTATCACCCTCCTATCCTCCCCCCTCTCTCTATCTTCCCTCTCTCTTCTTCCCCTCTTTCCTTTTCCGTCCGGTCCAACACCAAAGATTTTCAAATATGATTAAAATGAATAGTTTGTCAAGTTTGGCCTTGATTCCAAAAGGGGTTTATCCAGACATACCTCTGGTTTGTCAGAAGATTAATAACCCCTGTTGTTAAAGTAAAATATGTCCAACACAAGAGGCCCTCAGCTCTCATCTGTCTGCCCAGCTGTTGGACAGAACAAGTTAAAAAAAAATAAAGAATATAAATGCAGAGCGAGCTTCTGATGGACTTTTTGTGTTTCTGTTTTTTAACACCAACTATTGCAACTCATCTGTTAAAAACGTGTGAGACAAGAGGAAGAACATGAGTCTGTTTGATAACAGATATAAACCCAATAAAACACACAATTACCACTTCTTTAGCACATTTTCTTTCCTAAGTGAAGCTCTTCAATGGATCTGTCTTTTCACAATAAGAGTTGGTATGGATTGTACTCTTGGAACTGGATTTGGTCATGATCTGTTTGCAGTCGCTCCCCTGTCAGTTACATCAGGTTCAGCTGTCTCCATTTCAGTCAATGATCTTCAGTCTTCAAGTGTCGGCTTCTTACGTCTTTGTTGTCAGATCATCTGCTCAGCCATCCTTTTGTTGCCGCCTTAGGTCATGGGGTTTTTGTCACCATATTAAAGGTGTTAAATGCTCAGGTTTCTACCGCCAAGCCTGGTTTCCTGTATTTTGGATCCAACACCATCAGTTCCCAACAGACTGAAAACAGCAGCTTGATAGAAAGGTGGAACAATGACAAGTCTCTTTTTCCGTTTCCCTCATGTCATAAAAAGAGAATCTACGTTCCTATGGAGTGATATTTATGCCAACACGGTGCACACAAAACCTTCTAAGTTGCAAATGAAAATATCACATATTTTCATTCAATTCCTTTTTTTATTTGCTTTCAAATTTCTTTTAGCTGGTCACTACACTAAAATAAAGAAATACAAAAGCTGTTTTATTTTAGCTTCTTTGCTGCTCCTTCTGGGTCTCACTCTGAGAGAAACGGGCCAGAATGGTTGAAGACTGCAGAATCCTGTTCGAACAGAACTGATACAAAGTCCATGTCTGCCTCCAAGCACCGTCAATACGAGACAGAGACACCTGATTGGTTAGAATCTGGACCAATCAGCAGCTGTTTGGTGGCAGCTACGTCACGCTAAACTGACACTTAGGAGCAAATTCAAAGATAGGAAAAAACTGGGATGAGACACAATGCATGGGAAAACATTTGTGTTGCAAACGCAAAAACATTTTTCGAAATCAAGAAGAAAAAAAAAAGAAAGAAAAAAAAAGTATATGAAAGCAAATGTTCAATATTCCCATGTGCAACTTAGCACACTTTGTGGCCAACGTGGTGGCACAAATATCACTCCATACGTTCCTGTAAGAGCTTCATTCATGAGAGCTGGTCTAAAAATCATCAAGATTGAGTGGTAGAAAAAAAGATGGTAAAAAAACAGACCCCCCCCCCCCCATCAGCCCCTACAGTCTACTGCTGTCTGAGAAACATGGAGAATTCTTTGCAAGTGTGTGATAATCTGTGTGTATAATCACGATTTAAACACAAACACAACACAAAGTGTATCGGATATTTGCTGGTCCTGCTGACGGCTTCTCTTTAGCAGTTCCTTCTTAGTTTCTCATGTCAGGAGAAAAGTTTCTACTCCAACGACAGCACCTGATACCGAACAAACATCGGAGCCGCATTTTCGTCACGCTTTTATCAGGCTTGTCAAGTTGTCTGCGTCTGAGAAATTTGGAGAGGAGCTCAGAGCCTGCAGCCCAACACAGAAGCAAACGATGATTAAAATAAATTAAAAATGCACACCACTCCTTTTTTTGTCTTTTTTTTGCTTCACACTTGGATTGATGCGTCTCCATTAGTGGTGGGCAGGAATGTCAACATCATGAACAGCTTTGATGTTAAACGGGCAGGTTGAAAGGTGAGAAATCTGTTTTTGGGGGTGTTTCTCTTAGTGGATGTGCCTGGAATAACTATGTATTGTTTTCTGTAATGCTGCATGCCAGTTTTTTATCAGTGTAAACAGCCACCTGTAAAATAATGATTTGCTAAGTCTTGAGCGTAAACGCCTTCAGGTGGAGTTTGCAAACACTTTCAAACATCTCTTCCGATCTGTCAGCTTTGGCTCCTTCAGCTCAGTTCTTGAAGCCACCTCTGCTCAAAGATCTACTGGTGACGGACTCGGTGCATCACTGACACGGCGTCCGTGTGTGCCTAACACTCATACGAGAACGTTGGGAGGTTTTGGGAATGGGACGGGTTAGGAGGAATTCGAATTGTTTTAAAAGGACATGAATGAGCAATGGATAAAATGTTTCATTCAGATTTGCAGATTTCATCTCATCTGTCCCCGACTTCTCTGTGATTGGGAGGCTACACACACAATTTTCAGACTTTGCTTTGGTTTGTTTTCACACTTTCTAGGCCAAACTGCCTGGAAACGTCACACAGACCAACAGAGGAAAAAAAAAGAAGATAGAAATGGACCCTTCCCACTGGCGTTTGGTCCATGTGTGCAAGCACCTCCACCTTCACTACACCTTGAATCCTGGTTTTAACTGGGACGGGTTTGCTGTCCAGGGTGTAGTCTGCTTTCACTCTGAATTTGCTGAAAGAAGCCCCAGCATCCCCCCATGACTCTGGACAGGACCCAACATGGATCAGTGGATCAGAGCGGTGCACCTTTTCATTTCATTTCAAAATTTGACAACGTCCGCTTTAGGGCTGAGCTGTGCAACTGAACAGAGACCCTGTTTTTAAGCAGATCAGAGTTCAGCGGACCTTTCACGCAGATAAAACTGATGCAACCAAGCAGTCTGGTGGGAATGCGTCCTTTTATACACAAATTGTGCCCATCAGCCAGCAGAATCCATCACCAGTCAAGTCTCAAACCCTTGAATTCAAGCCACCGCAGCGAATGCTGCAAAACAAATGATCAGGTGCAAAACTCTGTTTTTATTAAGACAATCCAATCACACCCAAGACAGAAAAAAGATTGAAAGAAGCTGCAGCTGCTGACCTGATGGTCACTGCAAGCGGGACGTGAAGGACTGGATTAGTCAGGAGCTTCACAAGAGCAAAAGCCAATTGGTTAGTCATGGTTCATCCGTCGGCACATTCGCCCTGACAGAGCTGTGTCTCTTTTGAATACATGAAGGCTATTTCCTCTGGGAAGAAGAATGTTAAGTGGTGAGACAGTTGAAGAGGAATGAAGAGAGCTCCTGCTGCGTCTTATCTGAGGAGCACGGCAGGAATCATGCTTCCTCTGAGAGCTGCTGCTAATGGAGAGAAAAGAGACACTTTCTGCAGGGATGCAGAGGGACGGAGAGAACAGACTCACTTTTGACAGACTATTCATAATGTTTGCTCCACACTATGTTTTCCAAAAATGCATCCTATTTTCATGCTAATATTAATGGTAAAAAAGTAAAGTTAAAGCTTACTTACGGCTTTATCTGAACTATAAAAAGGTAAAAAAAAAAGCTTCAATGCAGCAAATATGCAGTGAGATGTCGTTTAAAGAGCTTCTCTGAACAGGAAAGACAGAAATCCCCCTGAAGTGTTGTGGTCCAACAAACTCTAAACAAGACAGACACGTGTAGACGCACTGATCCAGGCAGAAGCATCTGAAATGACAAAATCAATGAATCTTCCCTGAAGAATCATCACTAAGAAAAGGAACAACTTAAAACCAAAAATGGACTATTCTGTCTGAGTCTGGAGCCGGCTCTGCGTGGACGAGGACGGAAATGCTGCCATGAGAGCCACCAGGAGGACGTGAACTGGCAGCGTTTAGACCGCAACAGTTCGGTGTGATTCAGGAGAGACTAGACGATGAAGGAGCCTTTTCTCTTCGGTCTCATTCCGCTTCTCTGTTCTTTTCATGGTTCACTTGGCCAACGCCCTGCTGTGGTTTCATTACCTCAAATAATGGCTAAAATGGTTTTTCAGAGAAAACGAGGACGCTGAAACCGAGTCAGTGATGACGCCACAAGACGGCAAAGACTGGTTGTTGGAATTTCTTTTCAAAGTGTATTTTGTTTGAATAGGAATTACTAAACATAAATTCTGTTTGTGGACAGTAATCCATGAAACCCTCAGAAGAAGAACAGCCCTGCCTGTTGTGTATCTGGGTTCTGGCGCCAGAGGGCGGGCCAGGTCCGTCCCTCTACAAATCAAGCCCCTCGTGACGGGCTGCTACCAGATTGTTTGAGTTTCTGACTCGGCATCGTTTTACCCCTAAATGGATTTTTGAGCTTGGCAAAAAAAGGGAGCACATAATGAAGTCAAACTACTGTAACTACTTCAGCATCAGCAAGACAAGTGCAGCCAAGCACCGAGGCGCCAAGCGTATGAGCTCCGCCCCCCCATACTGCTGTTTTGGAAAGCCGCACCCGGATTCACTCATCGGGTCCACATGACCTTGAAGTTAAAAAACCCAATCAAATTCGCCTTTAAAAACTACGCAGCGCGATATTTTTGTGTTTGAAAAATTTTTCAAAAGATGAAGTGTGATAACTGCGCCCCCCCCTAAAAGAGACAACGGCCCCTCCAGCTAGACCCCTCTGGAGCCGGAGCTGGTCTTTCATCAGTCCGTTTTCACTTCACAGCCCTGTTACACAGAGGAACCCAGAGTCTTGTCATCGGTACTCAACGGACTGTTCATCTGCAGACACTTTGACACACACGCCGCACCAGAGTTCACTTGCAAGTTTCATCTGGACCAGAATTCACTGGATTTGCATCACAGTTCAGAGGAATTTCAGTCAAATGAAGAGGACTATCAGAGGAGAAAACACCGACACAGACCTAAGAGGTAAATGCTCCCTTACTTCACGTCTGTTGACTGATGGAGATCCTCGTTTTAGAGATTCTTTCTATAACTGCCCTCGAGTGTGCTTGCAAGTAAACCAAAACCCACATCTTCAGAGAAAATATTTGCTCTTTGAGTCAGAGTTCAGGAGCTTTCACAGCGGCCAGAGGAAGAGGAGGAAACAAACTCTGGTCTGCTGGGAATTCACCCAGAGAATCATGGAAAGGGCCGTCATAAAGAGGCATTGGGTTAAAGAAAAGGCAGAGTAAAGCAGACAAGGAGACCGAGAGGACAGGCAGAATCCAGACATGAACACATCAAAGTGAAAGCTGTCGCTAAGGAGGGATGAGATGCAGCTAACACAGACAGACGGTCTTTTAACACTTTCTGCTGGAAATCTGCTGAAAGTGTTTCCTCTGCCGACCCCTCCACGGCAGCAGCAGATCCCGGGACTCCTTTGGGACAGATTTCTGGTTCTACAAAGAAGTTTGGCATCTGGGGGCCTAAAGACTGAAGGCTGGGCTGACCGAGGGCTTATGCAGCTCTGGGGCCGTGAGAGGTGGTGGGGACTCCGCTGAGGCCTGGCTCTGGGAGTTTAAAGGATTCCTCACGTCATCTCTCTGCTTAAGGAGTCCTTGGGGGTGTTAAGGCCTTCACAGAGAAACGCTGAACTATAACTTTTCATTTTTTGGATTGGAAGCCTATAGAAAAACTGTTGTCTTAAAGCTCATTATCTATGACAATGGAAACAACCAACACGACGCTGCATGTTGACAACAGCATCCTGACTCACCATCAGCATCGAGAGGCAGGGAAGATAAAATAAAGGATAAATGGCTCGACACAATTTAAAGTCATTTTCCTAAACACACAGCTGTTTTTTTTGTATGGATGAAACATTTTTCTGTTTCAGTTCAAAACCTCCATGTTTCGCCCTTTTTCATTGTCTCTGAGGGGGGAGTTTGGCATCCAGCAGTTGCTGAATTAATGCCACAAAGCTTTTACACTTCTGAAATTATGGAGCACCAACACTATTCCATTAAATCTAATTATTTCCCCCTGTTATGCCAATTCCTAAGTTCTGCAGTGACCCAAACCCCTATAAGGAGACATAGAGCAGCCTGTTTGAAGCAGCTGCTGCATTGATTTTGTGCTCCAGCATGAGCTTTTGCTGGAGCAAACCTTGCTGTTAAAAGTGAAGCAGAAGTGGCTGCACTGAAGAGAACTGTAATGCTGTATTGATTTTGACAGTAACAATCTGAGCTTATTCAAGTAAAAACTTAACGATTACTGAAGGAGACGTGTTGGATAAGTGGATTCCTACAAGTATGTTGGCATGAAATCCAGAGAATTTCTACTTAACCCCAGCGTTCCTGCTGAACGATCTTTGTCATTTGTCTGTTTGGCTTTGAATGTCATCATATGATCGACTCTAAAGAGGACGTAAGTATTCACAGCTCTGACATCTCATTTGGCAGCATGTGACCCCCACATGTGACCCCCACAAACTCTATATCATGCATTAAATGTCTGGCCATGGTTTCACTGCTTGTTTGGCCTCAAACATCAACCAGGAAACACTTCATTAAAAACTGATATCAGTTCAAACTTAATTTTATTTTGAAAAGAAAACTTTTTTGTATTTTTTATTTGTGCCATCTGTCGCTCCCCAATCAGTAACAGCCCCCCGCATGAACAGAACACGTCTATTTCCACTCTGAGAACTTTATGGTACTTGATAGTTAGAATAAGTCTTGAGATGTTAACAATAGTAAATGCCTCTTAAAATGTTACCAATAGTGGAAACGTTTGTTTTAATGTTGACAGAAAAGTCACAGATCAGAACTGTACAGTCCTTATTGGGCATGTGCAAAGTCGGACGGGACGGCTGGGTCCACCCGATCCGTACTGCGCACGTGCAAACGTTTGGTTTAATAGCAGTTTCCTCCTCAGTGTACCACGACACCGCCACTTACCAGACTTAGTTACCAGTCACATTAACAGTTGGTTAGTTAAGACAAACTGTCAATCTAGCTGCAGCAGCCCCGGGGGGTGAAATGCGCTCGGTGGACCGTATCCTGTAAAAGACTAAAACCATCAGACAGAGAGGAATGACCTCTAGCCTTATGGTTTCCATGACATCACACATCCTTGTAATGACAACAACGTACACATTTGGTGTTGCACTTGGGCGCCATTCTCGTTTGCTAATTCGAGCAGAAGAAGCTCTCCGTTAAGGAAAACATAAACCTGTGCGACCATGAAGTCATCTGATGCTTAAATGGTCATAAAGTTGCCAAAACTGTGGGGAAATGCTACTGGAAGCAAATCTAATTCATATTTTTCACAATTTTGGCGGCAAACGGACGTGACGTCAGATTCACGCAGGCGAGGAACCGATCAGGTAGACGTGCTTCTAAAGACACAACCCTGCTTTAAATGCCTTTAAGAAATTTAAGTACTGATCTCAATGCCGTCACCGTGTTCGAGTCCCGAAAGCTGTAATCCTGTGCCCCCCCCTGCTAATTTGCCCGGTGATGAGAGTCAAAAATGGGCCTCAGGCCTGCTGTGGATTCAAGCTAAAATCCTGTCGGTCCAGTAAAGCCGCTGGCAAACCTTCCCCTTTGAGCGCAATCCTTTGTTCTTATTTTGTGAGAAATGTTAAAGACATGGTGATTTGAAGGGGCTGTGCTGGGGCTCGGCCCCCCGCCGCTCGCAGCCTCAGAGGCCCAACTGTTTGCCACAATAGAGCCGTGATTACCCCTACACTGCTCACAAGGTTCTCCGTTCCTTCTCATCTGTCTGCTCTCCGCTTCCATCTCAGCAGGTATGTGATTACACCAGCCGCGCCAACTTTTCCCTTCCTGCCTCTCCGCCGCCGTCCCTCCATCGCCGCCTCCCACACGCGGAACCCGGTCACGCCGCTGGGGCCTCTGCTCCGACTTACGCAAAGAATCAGAAACCTGAGAGATACTTTCAAAAGAGTTCTGTTCTTTGCAAACTATTAGGCTTTATTAGAAGTGTGTTCTTCAATAATGATCCGTCAAAAGCTGCAGCTCCGACTCTAAACACACAGCTTGAACTTAGTGCTGGACTTCTGGCAGCAACGCTTAGCCTTATGAATTACAAGAGCTCCCACACTAATCATAGCTGTGACACAAAAAGCCACATTTCCCTCCGAAATTAGCTTATCAATAATTCACTCAGATTGAAGAAAGATGAAGTGTCCTTCATCTGCAGCTTCTGCACTAAATGGAAAACTTTTAACACCAAATGATGAATGAAATGCAGAAAATCCAGAAGGTTGTTTTAAACGTTTAAACGCTTTGACTTTTCCTGACTAGCCCTTAAAAAAACAGAGCAAAGGATTCTACGTTTTGGGGACTTTTTTTTGCTTCACAGGAAGCGTTACTGTCCCGCTGTTTCCTATTATTATTATTATTATTTTAGTGTCAAAGTATTTAGAATTATGAGGAAGACTTGAACTGTTTGTACCAGAAGTCCAAAAGCCAAAGCTTTGACTCAACATCACTTCTTCCAATGGTAACTTTATAATTATTCTCAACATAAACTTGGAGTTTTCAATTATATAATTCAGTTAAACAACGGAAATGCAAAACTGATTCTCATCTTTACTTATTAAACATCATTTAATGGAAATTTGCTGTACAGTTAAATCTTCTCTTAAATCCAGAACTTCCAGATAATAAAACACCAGTTGTGGGATTAAAGCTATAAAAAACTCAAATGAGGAAACAGTTAAAGAACAATAAAGAGAATACGGCTTCATGTGGATTTGTGAGATTTTTAAAACTGAACATGTTTATTTTAAGTAAACCAAAAAAATAAAAAGTAAAAACAAACAAAGGAAAATGTGAATTTGTGTTTTTGCCGTTCCTCACCGGGTCCAGCCTGCTGCTGCTTAAGCGCCACAATCACTGAATTGTATTTCAAGTAAAAAAATGAAACTTGATCTAAAAGACCCAAGAGATACAGAGTGGAACACGCCTATTTCTTATGATTACATCCAGAATAAAACCTGAACCGCTTGGCTTTTTTCCGGCTTTGTTGTGAAATTCCAACGCACTTGATACACTTTAGTACTTTTTTTGTATCCTGAATTCCCTCCCTTTATCTGGTATTTCTGTAGCTTTTGTGTTTGGAAACAGCTCGCAGCGATTTCAGATTATTTCAGCTTTTTCAAGCCGGCCTGCTGTTCCGACCGTTCAGGTCCTTTCTTCTGATTTGTGACATTTAGCCTTTCCCCCGGGAACTCATTTGACCTCCTGTCGCCTGTGAACTTCTGCTGCAGAGCTGGAGAAAACACAATACAGCCTTTACAGTAAAGCGGGCGCCGTCTTTGTGTACTGTACAGAACTGAAGTCAAAAATCATCTTCAATTATACACCTCCTCTTCCATCTTCTAGTTTCCGCTCGGCCCACCCTGTGGCCTGGCAGAGCAAATTTGCGGAGAAGCACTGAGCCGGACAAAATACTTTCACTCCAACAGACAGGAGGAGGAGGAGCGGGCCAAGGACAGTTTCTGAGGAAGAACACGGCCGGAAAAAAACAGCAAAATCCACTGAAGACCCACGCTCTCATGTGACAACAGCAGCATTTCTGCCAATGATGAAACCAGATTGACATGACATCCCTAAGATTAGTTAAAAGGCTAAGAATGATTTAGGATTATTAGAGCTCAAGTAACAAAGGTGACACTTGGGGTGCTGCACCAGCGAGTAGCTAATCGTCGATTAGCAGGAAATCAATGCAGCAAACCAAGAGTTTTTGTCCGAGGACAGGTACAAGACGTGTGCACGAAGACGGTTTCATCTGTAAGAAGAAGAAATGGCTTCCTCATCCGTCTTCTGCAGCAACCGGTCAACCTGAGCCGCCCTGCCAGAGCTCAGGGCTGTCAGCCTCCAGAGCGCCGGAGCCGTTTGTTTCCATGTAGAGGTAATCAGGCCCAGCATGCCGCAGGGATCCGCAGAGCCAGGGAGAAACAGATGGGCCCATCCCACAGGACAGGTACAAGGACGGGCCAAATCAGCAAGTTCTGCACCCTGGTTCTGTTATTTACCGTCATCTGTATCACAAGCGCAGGTTCTCAAGCTGTTCACAGGCAGCCCTGGTAAGTTTGGTTGAAGCTTTGTCGCCGTGTGGGGTAAATTTACAGACCCGGGACATGAGAGGGCTAAAAACCTCCGTCACCAAAGTCAGCGTGGAAACGTTTTCACCTTTACCAGGGAGAGGGAACCCCTCCAGGCCTGACTCACACCCTTACTTTTTATTATAATGTACTTTATTGGCCTTTGTACTTTTATGCTTTTGTTTGTCGTTTGTTTTATTATTTTGATTCGAAATCATCTTTTATCTTTCATTTTATTATAAAGCACTAAAAAAGTCAAACTTGTCAGATTTGTGTTCAGAGTTTAAAAAGAAATTTCCAAAAGACTTTTCCTAACATTTGTGGCAGATGGTTTCATTCCAGAGAACATGAACATGTGATAAAAACACAGTTTGAGGAGAACCTGCTCTATGGAGAACCGGCTCTAAGGAGAACCGGCTCCAAGGAAAACCTGCTCCAAGGAAAACCTGCTCCGAGGAGAACCGGCTCTATGGAGAACCGGCTCTGTGGAGAACCTGCTCTATGGAGAACCTGCTCTATGGAGAACCGGCTCTGTGGAGAACCTGCTCTATGGAGAACCGGCTCTATGGAGAACCGGCTCCAAGGAGAACCTGCTCTATGGAGAACCGGCTCTATGGAGAACCGGCTCCAAGGAAAACCTGCTCTGAGGAGAACCGGCTCTATGGAGAACCTGCTCTATGGAGAACCTGCTCTATGGAGAACCTGCTCTATGGAGAACCGGCTCTGTGGAGAACCTGCTCTATGGAGAACCGGCTCTATGGAGAACCGGCTCCAAGGAGAACCTGCTCTATGGAGAACCGGCTCTATGGAGAACCGGCTCCAAGGAAAACCTGCTCCGAGGAGAACCGGCTCTATGGAGAACCGGCTCTATGGAGAACCGGCTCTATGGAGAACCGGCTCTATGGAGAACTGGCTCTATGGAGAACCGGCTCTATGGAGAACCGGCTCTGATTGCATCGTGTTGCTTGAATCATTCCTGTAAACAGAGGACATCAGGAGAAACGTCCAAAATATGTGCTGATAAATAACAGCTTCGGTCATTCCTGTCCTTGGTTCTGTGATCTTTGAGCTGCTTAATTTATTTTTTATTTTAAACTGAGATAATTGGATTTATTCAAAAAACTAAACAAAAAAACATTACTTTTCCAAAGAGGAACCTACCAGTAGATTTCCAGTCTACCTGTCGTCTCAGAACCAAACGCAGATCAAATGATCAAATTGTGATAATTAATGATATTAAAAGCAAACTGGGATTTACAGTTAATACAAAGATCTGAAAGTCACAGTGACACGCTGAGTCCCTGATAATGAAATACCTGATGAGAGTGAAAGATTGATGATAAAACTGTTTGCTTTTTCTGCAACAATCTGGTTCCCATCATTTTCCCCATCCTTCATTTTTACGTATTAAATCCTTTTTAAAAATAAAATTAAATGCAAATTGGAGTAGAACTGATTATCATATAAACGGCCGTTGCCGAGGGGAACTAGAAACTCGGGCATTATTTATTTATTTTATCATATTTTCCACAAATCGCCATAAAAACTCTAACTTTAATCAGTTCCCCCTTTCTTTTAAAGACATGAGGGAGTTAGAGACCAGGAGAAGAGCGGCCTTTCTTCCTGTGCCGGTGTTTGTGTCTGCGTCTTTATGTGGGACATAAACCGGACGTGCACGCGCAGAACCGCCTTTGACAGACTCATTAGCATCACGCCGCCGTTTTGTAGTGTTCTCCAATTAGTCTGACGCTGTGGGGTCATCTGGCTAAATGCATCGATCCTGTTGCTTTTGTAATTGTTCAGGGTGATAATGCATCAATGGAGTTACGGAGGAACGGCCAGTGCTGCGTCTGCTCACCGGCGCAGATACCGTCTGCACGGCAGGATTCGGCTTTCTGTCACATAATCTGGTAAACATGGATTCTTCACATGTAACACATATGAATTTGCCTTTTCCTTCGATTTCTTAAACTAAGTTAGTGAAAGAACTGAACTGTTGAACACCTATCAACGTTTAGTCTATGACTAAAACATCAAATATTTACATCTGATATTTCCAAGTCTTAAGGAATATTTTATGCAGCACAGCCATTGGTCCGCTGGTGTACACCCCCAACATGACGCAAGATGGACACAAACACATTAAACGCATAAACAGCAGTTAAAGAATACAAACTGCAAAATGAAAGAAATATACTCAATGGGATCGCAATTGAACATTCAACATTTAGACACTATTACAAAAGAGAGGAATCTTACTTAGCTTTAGGGAATTAAAAAATACATTTAGACTGGGAAGTCAAGATTTACTTAGATGCCTACAAACTCAAAACTTATCTGAAGGAAATTAAACCTAATCTAGAAACAATAAAAGAGACAGCATAACTACAGGAATATCAGATGCTTATAAAAACAGCAAAAGATTCATTTCAACATTTTACCGTTCTTTCACTGCAAACAGGAAAGGTTCTTCACTCTACATTAAAAGTCAATGGGAAGCTGAGCTCAATCAAGACATTTCAGAAGAAGACTGGTTTAAAATGTGTCTCAGTGCTCTTCTACCAGCTCTCAAACATGGAAGCAATTTGCATAGACGGTATTTTATGACGCCCCAATCCAAAGCAAATATTTCCATCCGATAAGAAGCCAGTTGAAGGGAGTGTGTTTGTGGAGGAGAAGGAAAGCAAACGAAATAGAAGACAAGTCTTAACAGTTAAAACACCAAAGGTCAGAAAAAAGCTTCAGGAAAGGTTGAATGATGGAAACCCAACCTGCATCTGTGCATCACGTCCATCTTTACTGCCTTTCTTTTTGTCGTACAAACTCGTGCTACTCAGCGCCGCCGCCGTTTTTCTCCTCATGTTATGGACATTATTGCAAACAGACAAGTTCATCCGCCAAAGATGAACCATTTTCTGATCTTCTGTTGTTAGCCTGCCAGCTGATGAGACCAAACGGTCTTCTAGTCCACCTGCTCATTCCTCCATTCATCTCCTCTGTCTCAGTCCAGTTTACATAATCCTCATTTGCTCAGCATTTAATCCACGGCTGGACCTGGGAAAACTGCAGGTGACCCAAACTGTCAACAACAGGAAGTTTGGAGACAGCCTTTCAGATTAAAAGCTCCACTAATTCAACTGGAAGAATGACGTTGCTGAAAGACTTTTCCCATGAAGAGTGAGGATGTGAGAAAAAACTAAAAAAAAAAGCTTCACCTCAGCAGGAATTTGATTGAGAGAGAGAGAGAGAAATAGACAGATGGATGGATTTCTTGTAAACATTTCATACAGTTTTAAATAAAGACTCTTCAAAACAGTAAAATATAACAGAATGACTGTAAGAGAACTTCAATGAGACTAAATTCCACAGTTCATTACAGCCTCATTCCTCATGGTAGAGAACAGAGCAAACATGGTGGCTTCACTCCATCCTGAGTTTGTCTTTTGCTTTCTCAATTAAAGGAGAGGATCTTGACAAAGGATCTCCCGCTAATGAGACCCAGCATCGGCGGAGAGACCAGAAACTCCACGTCTGACCAGCTGTGGACCTTTGAAGCTGCATGTCGGGATGAGAACTGAAATATCTGGATAGAAGATTTTAGAACAACAAACGCATAAAAAAGACAAGTTCAAGTCTGAGGATCGACAACATCTGGACTAAAACTGAGGGTTTGAAAACGAGCGGATCAACAGCACGACGCACATCAAAAAATGAGAAACGAGAAAAAGGTTGACCCCCACACAATTATTTTATAATCACAATCGGCAGCAGGTATTCAAAGTGCTTATTGTCTGAAAGACACCATCAGACTCAGATTATTGTGGGGGAATTTGAGTCCAACCTCATTCACAGAATGGCAGCTCTCCACTGGGTCAGATGATGACCTCATTTAATCCTGATGTGCCTTTTGACACAAAACCAGCTGGAAACAAACTGACCATCCAAAAGGACTTTCAAACTGCATCCGAGTGCAGCATTCTGGACACCCTCCTGCCTTTTCATGGATTATTGTCTGGAATTTGTTCTGCTGGATTATGCAACATAATATCCCTAAGCTTTGTCACTTGCTTGCACCATCTCTGCAAAGACAGGGTTCAAAGACACGCCGATTAAAGCATGTTGTGACTTTGTTTTGTCATTAATCCACGTTGCACACGCTGCAGCCAGCCTCAGTTTCCACAGCGGAGCTTCTGCAGCAGAACTCCAGCTAACGAGGCCGGCTGGGCTTTCCTCCAACCCAAAACAGGCTCTGACGGTTTCACGCCGGGAAACAAGCGGTCAAGCAGAAAGCTGTCCAATTCTTTTATGTTCAACTCACTCAAGTGTTATCACACAATGAAAATGATCAAATAAATGCAGCCGATTCACATCTAACATGCATCAAACTCAATAGCATCAAAACCTCAGCAAAAGCAAAACCATGAGTGACTTTTTTCTATCTGGACATAAATTCAGGCGTCAAATAAATGCCTCCAAAACTCGTACATAAGCGTTCTGTAGAGAACAGAAACTGTTGTCTTTAGACTTTTAAGCTAAACATTTATGAAATCTTGTTCATCTTTCAGGACATCCCTTCAGGTGTCGCCATAGCCAATCAGCTTCCACTGATCCTCACATGCGGTTTGGTGGAGATATGTGCACCGGATGTCCTTCCAGACACAGACCTGTATTTTACCCGGGCTGGGGACCGGCACAGGGGGACCCATTCTGGGGCCGCTGGGATTCGAACGCTGGTCTCCCATGCAACCACTCCTACACGCAACCAACTGAACCATCCAACATCTTAACATTCATGAAATGCTTTTAGAAAAGTTCCTGCAGTAATTAATTTATGGAAACATATATGTCAAAAACTTTTTAAATCTTTGTGACTTCTTTTAGCCAACAAACAAGAAACCCCAAAACCATCTTCACTCATATCTGCTGTAATGATGGCTAATTCCAAAATCGTAAGGTTTTATTATTTGTAAATTGGTTTTAGAAAAATGAAAACAGAAGACGGAGACAGAATCCACGTGTTCAGGTCTTTTTATATATTTAAATGTATAAATAACAGGATGTAACGCTAGTCTGTTTTAGGGTAATGTGTCACACAATGGAATGTAAAGAAGAGCTTTGATGTTTGTCACATGACTTCATGTCTGAGCTGGTTTGCATCAGTGAAACAAACTAAAAAAAGAAAGAATTATTTGAGGGTTTGAATGCACTACAACAGCGTGCACGCCTCTAAAGACACTTCAGTAAAGACAAAATGATGTTTTTGGTGTTTCTAATATGTTCCTGTGGCATTTTTCTGATGATGGAGGACATTTTTGAAGAGAACTGATATTAAAAATTCTGAGAATTTCTTTATTCAAATTGTTGTGAAACAGGGGCAGATGGAAAAACACAGCTTGAAAAAGATCCTATTAGTGAAGTTAAAACACGCTGGGCAGGTCACCAACAGCTCCGCCCCTTTCTGATCATCCACCTGCAGACAAATAAATCCACCAACGTCTTTGTTTTCCTGGTCTGAACTGGAATCTGGTTCTAAACTGGACGGATGGATGGCTCTGATATTGGCTGCCATGATTGTTGCACCGCTAATGTTAGGTTGGGGGTGTGAGGGGCTGTAAGCTAGAGGGAGAGCAAAATGGATGATGGGTAATGGGATGGGCTTTCTCCACACCAATGGTCCTGCTCACGGGCCACAAGCTCCCTGCTGCGACCTATCAGCAACAAGGAGGGGAAAGAAAGCAGGGTAGCCCCACCCACAACTCCGAGGTGAATTTCTAATGAATTCCTGCTGCTCTGCAGAAACTATGTCCTGGGAAACGGCACAGCTTTTTAGGTTTTTGGCCAAAAACATCATCACAATGAAAAGACCACTGGCAACGATTTGAAAACAGATCGGAGGATGATCAGAGAGGGACTTAAAGTGGTTTTGCTGCGTTTCTCTGTGCTTTTCTAAAACGTATCAGATCTTTACAGCAGATCTCCTCGCCATCGCCGTCATAGTTGAGGACACGACTGCAGCTCTATCAGAAGTAAAGTTCTGGTCAGAGAAGCAGAAAAACCTGCTGGATGATTCCAACGCCGCGCCGCAGAGAGCGGCTGAGGTGTGCGGACCGCTTTGTATTCAGACAAACATTTTTCCAGCCGTTAATTATTTTCCTTCCACAGAATTTTGTTTTCACTCACACGCCACCGTGAGAAATAGCCATTATTTTTCTCTTCATGAAGACATTCACATAAATAGGAGCAGCTGGAAAATATGGAGGCTGACAAGAAACATAAATGTCTTTCATGTCAGCCAGACCTCGTCAGAATTCACAACCGAGCCCGGATGGTGTTATTGAGCATGAGCGAGCCACAGGCGGGGTGGGAGGGAATACTTGAAAGAATGGATAGAAAGAGAGCGACAGGTTGATTTATTCAAAGAGTGAGGAGTGGGGGAATCAAACTTTAATGGCTTCTGGGAGCCCCCGCCATCTCAGTGCTTCCATACTCCCTCTTTACTTCCGTTACTTTTTTCACACCTCACCTCTCTCAGTCTTCTTGTCTGACTCCAAATACTCGGAGACTCTTACAAACTCTACCATTCTTGACAACCAAACTGCCCCCCCATCTCTGCAAGCAGCAAAATCAAGGTGCTCTTCATGCTCAGTCAGGTTAAGTGACACCAAAAGAAAGACAGAAAAAGATGGGATTTACTTTTACAAGATGCCTGACCATCGTTTGCTGCCTCAACCCTCCAGCTCAGAAGGATGCTCTGAGCTGCTCCAACAGGCTCTTTGTCGGCTCCTGTTTCTCAGGGGGGGTTACCTAAACACCTAAATAGGCTACAAACTTTATTCACTCCTCACAAAGCTAAGCTGGGATTCAGCCACGTGGACAAAAGGGGGGACGGTTCAAAGTTTCTGTTCAGTCGTGGGGATTTTTGTCGTGTTTCCTTCCGTCACAAGCTGCCTTTCCATCGACTATGAGCGTAAATTGTGATACGAAATTCTCCTGATGGAAACTCGACAATTTCCAAAAAAAGGATATCAAAAAAGCTTTTGAGTTCAGAGAAGGTGGTTTTTCATCAAAATTGACATATCTCTCAAAATGGCAATGGAAACACTTTTTCGAGTTATACGAGTCGCATGACCAGCAACCAGACGGCGATCCACTCCTTGGTGGGAACTGGCGGCGTTGGGCGCTGACAGCGGGCGCCACCAGAGGTCCCACAGCATCACAGCTCATCAAAAGTTGAGGGTGTCGTGTGGAATTGTTGGATCCACAGCTCCTCTGGAAAATCCCCATCTACCTTTGTCTGTAGCTCCTCCCATGTGTAAAGAGCTCGCCGCTCCATAAGACGCCAACGTCGCCTTTGAAATTCTAATGCATCTGCTGTAAGTCAAAGTATTGTCCACATCCATGTTTTTGAATGACTTCTCGCATGAGTCAGTTTGTGTTTATTCGCAGAATTAGGGTTTGATGCAAACAGTGTAATTGGGAATTTGTTTTTTTTTTCAATATTTCTAGAATTTCCATAAAGTTTCACGCATGTGTGATGGAAACACAACTACTGTCACACCAGGATCGGGTTGATCTTCCTCCACAGATGTCTTCTATTCAGTTTATTCAGGTAATCTGGATTATTCCGGTTAGGTCTGTTTTGTGGTTCACGGTTTGATTGATTATTGATCCAGGAGTTACAGACAACTAAGTCAACGTCTCAAAAGGTTCAACCAACATCATCTAAACAGGTTTTTATTCATGCAAAATGTGGCTAAAAAGGCCCAAACATTAACATCAATGTAGATGAAAAAATGCTGGATCTACCTCAATTTATATTTTAATAATAAAAATGTAGACGCTTTATTGTTTGACAGCTTGAAGTCCAATTACATTTAGAGTTTTGTTACCTTTAAATGATTCAGGATTTTTGTTTGCTCTTAAGGAAAAGTGTGAAACGTGGAGGATTAATTCATAAATATGTTTTAGCAGGTCGCTTTTAGAAACTCCCACTTTAGATGTTTGTGCAGATTTGAGGAGAAATATGTCCCTTTTTTTTCTATAGTCCTAATTATAGAGCAGATTATCCAAATAGACCTGAGACATTGTGACTGCAGCCTAAGCAGAAAGTGCAAAAAACAATCAATTAATACACTAAATATTAAAAGGTTGAAAACCTGACATTTATGCTTTTAAATGTTAGCAGAAAACTATGAAATCTTCGACAAAAGCCAAGCGGGCTCAGAAGACGACGGAAAGGCCACAGAAAGAAGCTCCAGTCAAGATTGAAACGGCAAACCTCTTCCTGTGAGACTTGACAGATCTTGTTAAGTGAAACAGGTCAGTATATCCAAGGTTTATTATTACATTTAAAGAATATGATCAGAAAGATGTTTAAGATTTTAAAACCTGAAGTCATTTGAAAAATGTTACTGAAATTTGTTCACTTTGTATTTTATGCACCAAAGTCTCTGAAAGAAAAAGAAAACAGTTCCATTTTTGATTCAATTTAGTATTTTTTATTCAATTTTTTCATTTTCTCTTTAAATCCCTCCATCTCTGTGTCTGAGGCTTAGGGTCTTAACGTCAGGGAGAATTCCCTTTGAGGCCTCCGCCTGTCAAACACTCACAACTCAGTGGCATCTCTGGATTCTGCAGGAAAGGATCATTTAGGAAAAAATCCAGCTTCAACTTCAGAAAGCTGGAGTGTTTGTTTTTTTGTTATTTTTGCACACTTTGCTGAAATATTTCTGCAAGCTGCAGAATGTTTTATTTTACCATGAAATAGTGCTTGTTCAAGGGTCTCAAAAGCAGTAATTACATGTCTGTTATTATACTTCAACACTAAAACGTCTGTTTTGCTGCCACAGAAAGCTAAATGGCGTGTACTTGTATAGCGCTTTACTACCTTCTCAGAAGTGCTTTGCAGTGACATTCACACTGATGTGCAATCAGGGGAGGCAGGTGAGGCCCAGCCTCACCTGCAAAATATAGCTTAAAAAATACATAAAATTATATGAATAGACTTTTTAAAATAAAACTCAAATATTTTTTTTGAAATGTCGGTTACTTTTCCTGTGTGGGTTGTCAACATTTCTTTAGTCCAAAAGTAGTGAGTTTACGAGTTTCCTGTTCAAATACACAAGAGAGCGGCAGGTGAGGCACAAGCTGCTTGTCCTGTGTGAACACCGTGGGCTATATCACAAACACCTGTTTAGCGCTTTCTTGAACATTCTTGTCTTGAACGTTCTACCTAGATTAAGTGGACCGGGTCCCAGTCAAACTAGTCATGAGAATGAATACTTGAAAATTTCACGCTGTTAAAACTCTCATCATCACCATTCCTTGATCTGATTGAGTTCTGTCTGAATTCCTTCCCTACTCACTCTATAGTTTGTTCTCCATGTTCTAGTTCTGTCTGAATCTACAATTCTAAAATCTAGTGCCCTGGAAATTTCCCAGAAGTCTCTGCAAAAAACGAGTGTACATTGATGCTCACTAGATCTACCAATGTAGGCCCACAATGCATTGCATCTCAACTTTTTTTGCCAAAATGTATTTAAATGTTTTTTTTTTAAACTATCAACGTTTTTATCTTCAGAAGACAGTGAACTCATAAATAATCGTCCCAAAACGCTCATATTAATTCGATTTCAACTTTGTAAAATCAATGACATCATAACCGCTGTTTAAAAAAAAAAAAAAAGTAGTGAGTGTAGAGTCTGAATTGATTTTAAAATCCAGGGCACTACATAGTAGTTAGGGGTTAGGGCGGGAGTTCAGACACAGAGTTGATGTTTTCCAGCGTCCAGCAGCTCCATGTGTGCACCCGCTTTGTGGGTTTGTGTGTTGGACAGAGACGGACACCAAAACACATGCTCACAAAAACACTCCTCTATGGTCCTGGAACCCCAGGAGGTGACACCTACTGGGCCCAGCGTGAGCGGGGTTTGAGCTCGAAAGCATGGTGGTTACAGTGATGGAAGCCCCAACTCTCAGCGGGACGCCGAGGGCCAAGCAGCCAAAGTAATAAATGTGTGACAGAAAAGAAAAACTAGTGAGTTTGAATTCAGCGATCTCTGAAGCGTCCGGAGCTTCACACATGAACTACAGCTACCCGCCCGCCACATGACGCGCCTATGAGACGCCCTCATCGTATTTTCATCTTTTACAATATGAGACAGGCCTGAACCCCATCTGCTGTGCTATCAAAACCTTATTTCTGTTGGTAGTCCTTCCACTTTCTGCAGAGTCTCTGCTGCCTGAGTGTGTGCACGCTGTAAATCTGGACAGCTCATTAGCACTGACACGGGGAATGCTAGCAGCCCACCTGCTCCCCTCCACCCTCTTTATGGCTCCACAAATTAAAAGGAAATTATGGTAGACTCTCCCCGAGTCTCTCTGCTGCAATGCTCACCTTTCCCGTCACATTGCTTCAACTGCATGCCAGACGCTTTCACAGCCCTTAAGCACACTGTCCTCTTTCTTCATCTTGGCCTCTGTCATTCTCTATTGTGCTCCCTGCAATTTAGCTTTTGTTAAATCTTAATATTTGTATTTCTGCGGGTTCTTTTCTTTCCCTCCGTCATCTCTCACAGCCGTCACCTTTTCCCATCTTTGCCTCTGATGTGCTGATGGCATTCTAACCCCACTTACTGCGGCGTGTCCAGTGAGTGACAGCATGATGAAGTGATGTCGCACACGGTTTGCTTTGTCCTCTAGGGGTCAGGTGGGGTCACCCTCGGGTAATAAGCCATAAAAATGCAGGAAGCGACAGTTGTGGGGAATAAGATAAGGTGGAGGAAAGGGAACAATCACAAACAAAGCAACTCCTGAATGAGTGCAGCTCCAAAACAGATGAGTGGAAGGCCCAGTCCCATTAAAAAGGTGTTTCTAACATGTTCTTGGGGCCTTTTTCTGATGATGGAGGGCTTAGATAAAGACAATTTAGCTCAAAATAACATCATTTCTGAGTTTTTCTTTATTCAAATCGTTGTGCAACAGGAGCAGACAGAAACATGCTGTTTGAAAAAGATGGGCGGAGCTAAAAGTCTCTGCAGAAACTATGTCCTAGAAAACAACAGGTCATTGATTTTGGCTAAAAAACGCATCATCCTCATGAAAAGACCTCTGGGAACAGATCAGAAGATGATCAGAGTGGGACTTTGGGAGGAGCAAAGCTTAAAGAAGAGCTTTCTGGAGATAGATCATGATGTAATCCACCGTCCGGAAATGAAGAGCGACTCGGCCGCGCTCGCAGAAACAAGGTTGGCCTGTTTGTCTAGACTGATCTGTGGCTCACTCCTCCAGGATTCTGCCGACACTAAAAACTGAAGGAAGTCCATCAGAAGTGTGTTTGTAAGTGCTCTGGTGTATCACCACATCCCCTGAAACACGAGCCTTTAATTTTATAGTATGGAGGATTGAGTGTAGATGTGTGAGCAGCAGGAGGTCAAGCAGTCTTTTTTAATGACTTTCTCCCCGCAGCACAGGAGTCTGCATGTGGACTGTGTCCTCCCACACCAGAGCAGTGGCCACAGTGGAGAATATTCACTTGTGGGTGATCTGAACAACCTCATCTAAATACTCCTCATTTCTCTCACATTTCCTTTACTTTATGGATTGGGAAGAGAAAAAAAAAAAGTCAGAGGCTTTGAAGATTTGGCCAAAACGGAGAAAAGGATGTGTGCACGGTATAAACACAACAAGGGAAGTGGGTGTGGATTCAAGCCCCTGTTTGAAGTCCCCCCCTCCACTCTGGCAATTTCTTCATATCAAGGATTAGATGCAGGAGAAAGCAAAGAGGAGACATAAAGATGGAGAGAAGTGAGGGCTCAGGGGGGAGGAAGTAAATTCACAGGGGGACTAGGAAGGGACAGAAACAGGAGGAGAAGAAAAGTCTTTTGCAGACAATTGCTTTTCATTGCTTTGAAGAAAGCTATGCATATCTTCTGAAGATAATTAGAGACAAAGTTTTTTTTAAATATATAAATAATTGTTAACAAATTTGTCATCTTTTTAATCAAGCAAAATAAGAAAACTCATTACATGATTGACGTCTTTTTACATTTCTATTAAATCACTAGACTAAAAGGCCCACTCTGATCGTCTGGTGATCTGTTTCCAAAGCGTTCCCATTGGTCTATTAATTAGGATGATGCCTTTTTTTAGACATTTTTAGACTTTAGTGTTTTCTAAGACAGTTTCTGCAGAGCGGCAGGAGATCATCAGAAATTCACCTCTGAGTTGTGGGCGGGACTGTTGGCGTGGAGAATATGGAAATACGAAGAAATGCAAATGTGCAAATCTTAATTTTTGATATATCCATTATAATAATGCAACAGAAACATGTTCAAAACCCCAAAATCACCATTTTCATCAGAGTGGGTCTTTAAACACCACTTAGGAAACGTTGTGTTTGTGTAAGAAGAAGCTAAATTGTGACACTCTTACCTCAGGGATGCGTACGGTGTAAGGCTGTCCATGGAAGGTCGGTGCATTGTCATTCACATCTCCAATCTGGATGTTTACCGTGTCTTTGACCACCTGGAGGAAGAGGAGGACACGCCTTTGGAAATCAGTTTAACAAAGCAGCTCCTCACAGAGAAGTGTAACCACTGAGAATATGCAGAGAGTACGAAGAGGCGAGAGAAAGGAAAAGCAGGGCGGTGTGGCCGCGATCAGCCGCAGGGCAGAGTGGGAGGAATGTGCTTTGGAACCCAAATACTCAGAGTCAGGCACACACACAGGGAGACAGCATGAGAGGGAAACCCAGGCATGACGGTCGCATGACGGCCGCATGACGGCCGCATGACGGCCGCATGACGGTCACATGGAGTCAGGGTACATCATGTCTGTCAGAACTAGGACCGGTCAGCTCCTACCTCCTGCTTGTCACTGACGGAGAACACCACCTGCATCTCTTGCATGGTCTGGAGGAAAGAGAAAGAAAAATCATCAGAAACTTTTCAAATTTCATGCAAAGTAACAGAAGACAAACAAGAGGATTGAGAAATGCTGCGTGAACTTGAAGACCTCTGTGTGTTTCATCTCTCATTGGATGCTTACTGCTCTTCTACCTCTCTTTCATCATTTGATAATTTACTCTCCATCTCCTACTTTTGAAAATGCTCACTCTTCTTGGCTGGGCTCTTTTCTTTGCTAATGCATGCGGTGGCGTAGGATATTAAATATTTTACATGTGTTATTGCAAATACGACTGTTGTCCTCCTGAGCTTCAGCCTCTGCTTTGATAAGATACTTAAAAAGAAAAAAAAGCCTTTCATGACCAAATCTAAAAAAGAAACTAGCATGTGTGGAGTTTGCACCTCACGGTCGAGCTGCTGCCGGAGCCAGACCACCCCAGTGTCCGGATTCACAGAAAAGAACCTCATGGATTCTTCTCCCAAGACCCCGAACAGCAGCGGTTCATTCTCAGGATCTTCTGCCTTAAGCTGGGTCACAGAGGAACCTGCCAACAAGGGGTCAGAGGTCAGATGGACACAAGAGGGACAAATATGAAAATTCAAAAGAGAAAGAGTCTTTGAAATGAAATAAAAGCTTTTAGACAAAAACCTTCAAAGTACAGAGGATAACAAAGCCTGAAATGCATTTAAATGTAACCAAATAGATGCAACCAGTTTTCAGTTGCAGCTTCAGACTGATGGATGGCTTCATCTGTCGTTCATATAGTACGTCTTCACCACCTCCAGTACATCCATGTGGGACATTTGCCTTGTACAGACGTAGACACGGGTTCACCACATTCACTTGTTTATTCTGCCCTGGATTTACTGACAGTTTATCTGATGAGCTGAATTCGACGGTTTGGTTTGAGGTCAGTGGAGGAGAGCATCAGCAGGGATTTAGTCCACATGGGGTTGTTAATAATTACACATGATGAGACAAACAAATGCAGCAGAGAATTAATGAACAAAACATTAAAAGCAAACAAAAAGATTTAGTCCCAACTGTCCTTACAGGTGGATATGGGCTGTCTGGGGGTTAAAAAAAGGGTCAAACCTGTACGGGGCACTCTGGTGACCCGCAGGTGATAGAAAAGGTTCGGTGAATCCGTAAAGAGAAAATGTTCATGCACAATTGTTTTCACGTTGATGCTGCGGGCGACAACACATAAGAGGAAATATGGGAGAAGTGGGGGGGGGCGATGGTGTGTCGTGCAGATTTTTCAGTTTTACAACCCCCCCAAATGGTCAGTGAGGATCCCATTTCAGCATCTTCTGACGTACTCCAAGCCCGTAGCAGTGTGTCTCTGCTACAGCTAGAGGGCTTCAGTGTTGGATGATCTCCTCCTCTTCATCTGCTCACATGTTGTAGTCTCAATCTATCGGCTCCATTCAGTTGTAATTATCTTCACTCTTCTAAACCAAAAAGGTCTAGCCTTTCACTTATCCAATCAGCATCTTTCACTCATTTAAATTTCAGCACTGAAATGTCACACAAACCCTCTACCAGGCAAGCCCCCACCTACAACCTACAACCCACCAGCATCCTGACTGCTGATGTATTCAACCAAGACTTCGTTTGAGTGTTTTCCTCCGTTTCTTGGATGCCGTTTTATTCCCAGTTTAAAAAAATACTCGTTTTAAAAATAAGGAAACTGCTGGATGTTCCTCCTTGACGTCTCGTGCTCAGAGGGTCCAGAGAGGTGTGTCTGCCCGTCACCTCAGACGTCGCTGAGTTCTTTGGGCTGCATTAGTCCTTATAATGTGACATGCAGCTCTTTATGCTGCTTTAACACTACAGAGAAGCAGCTGCATTCAGGACACATTACAGACACACTTCTACTTAATTATTAAGTCTAAATTAAACATGTTGAATTGCCATTAATGAGTCAAAAGGTTAAACACAACATGCATAAAGCAGAATGGGGGGGCTTTTACATGAACTTCCTCAAAGTTTCCTTTTTTATTTGAAATACAAACCCCTCATGACAAAGCATCTGGTAATAAAAGCATTGAAAGGAGATTCCTAAAGGTCATCTTCATAACTTCTTTTCATTTGCTTTTCTGTGCATTCGTTTTTTTGCTTTTTTCTTTAAATAAAACATCAGGAATTGAAGGCGATGTGGCAATTTAATTAAAAAGGATTCAAGCTTGTAAACTTGCTCTCAGGTAACAAGGTAAAATGGTTGTGCAAATCTTCCTTCAAAGCTCAGCTGTGAGAGGTGGTTCAGTTTAAAACAGGAATATAGATGGCGGAGCGAGTTAACCAGTCAGACTCACACCCTGCACGCACGAGACGCTCATCCTTCACTCCTCCCTGCAGGTACTTAGACAAAAGAAGAGAAGCCAAACTAAATCAAGCCTGTCACCCATGCACCAAACCTTTTAACACAACGGCCAATTAGGCTGCACAATCACACGCCCCTCTCCTTTTATTAATACACCCCATTTTCCTATGAAAGGGTGGCAAAAAACTAATTAATATAACGATTTATGAACCCCTCTCATTGCAGTCTAATGAGATTTATGCAAATTCAGCAGCTCAATATGACTTATAATTTAAGAAGACGGTACCAAGCATTTTAATTATAGTCATCAATAATAACTCCTTTTTTGTCTCCCTTGGCTATCAACACTAAAGAATCTGTCTGTGTCAGAATACTAACAAATGGTCATCATTTGAGAGCAGGACTATGCATGAAAGCCATAGATGCCAAAGCAAAGGTGTGCAGGCAAACAAAGACAATGTGTGTTAGCAAAAAGAATAGCAGTTAGACTCCTTGAATTTGTTCAGATGAAGAGCAACCGAGAACGGAGTGACGACGCCGCGGCATCGCAGAGAGAGCAGAGTCTTTCCCACAATGACTGTACGGTTATTTTATGACTGATGTTCTCAGTCTCACTGGAGCAGATCGGATTTTAGTCATTGTTTTTCTGTCCTGTTTGCTGAAGTGTAAACAGAGACAGGCTTAAATAAATCTGCTACAAATAAAATACATACATCCACATTAGTGTACACGCGTTTGTGTGTCTTAGCATGTGTGTGTGTGTTTAAGCATTTGTGTGGATGGGATTGTGTGTGTATTCACTCATTTGTGTGATGGGATTGTGTGTGTTTTTGCCATTTGTGTGGATGGGTTAGGTGTTTAAGCATTTGTGTGGATGGGTTTGTGTGTGGCTTTTTTCAGCATTTGTGTGGATGGATGGTGTGTGTTTTTGGGCCATTTGTGTGGGATGGCTTATGTATTTAAGCATTTGTGTGGATGGGATTGTGTGTGTGTCTTTTCAGCATTTGTGTGGATGGGATTGTGTGTGTTTTTTCAGCATTTGTGTGGATGGGTTTGTGTGTGTGTTTAAGCATTTGTGTGGATGGGATTGTGTGTGTTTTTTCAGCATTTGTGTGGATGGGTTTGTGTGTATTTATACATTTGTGTGGATGGGATGTGTGTGTTTTTAAGCATTTGTGTGGATGGATTGTGTGTGTATCTACCATTTGTGTGGATGGGTTTATGTGTGTTTAAGCATTTGTGTGGGATGGGTTTGTGTTTTTTCAGCATTTGTGTGGATGGGATTGTGTGTTTTTACATTTGTGTGGATGGGTTTGTTTAAGCATTTGTGTGGATGGGATTGTGTGTGTTTTTTCAGCATTTGTGTGGATGGGTTTGTGTGTGTTTAAGCATTTGTGTGGATGGGATTGTGTGTTTTTCAGCATTTGTGTGATGGGTTTGTGTGTGTGTTTAAGCATTTGTGTGATGGGATTGTGTGTGTATTCAGCATTTGTGTGGATGGATTGTGTGTGTTTACATTTGTGTGGATGGGTTTATGTGTGTTTAAGCATTTGTGTGGATGGGTTTGTGTGTGTTTTTTCAGCATTTGTGTGGATGGCTTTGTGTGTGTGTTTAAGCATTTGTGTGGATGGGTTTGTGTGTATCTTAGCATTTGTGTGGATGGGATTGTGTGTGTTTTTTCAGCATTTGTGGGATGGGGTGTTTTACATTTGTGTGATGGGATTGTGTATGCCAGCATTTGTGTGGATGGGTTTGTGTGTGTGTTTACATTTGTGTGGATGGGTTTATGTGTTTAAGCATTTGTGTGGATGGGATTGTGTGTGTCTTTTCAGCATTTGTGTGGATGGGATCAGTGTGTTTTTTTCAGCATTTGTGGATGGTTGTGTGTGTTTTTGCCATTTGTGTGATGGGTTTATGTGTATCTTAGCATTAGTGATGGGATTGTGTGTGTTTTTTCAGCATTTGTGTGGATGGGTTTGTGTGTGTTTGTACATTTGTGTGATTGGATTGTGTGTGTTTTTTCAGCATTTGTGATGGGTTTGTGTGTGTGTTTAACATTTGTGTGGATGGGATTGTGTGTGTATCTTAGGATTTGTGTGGATGGGTTTGTGTGTGTGTTTAAACATTTGTGTGGATGGGATTGTGTGTGTTTTTTCAGCATTTGTGTGGATGGGATCGTGTGTGTGTTTCTAAGCATTTGTGTGGATGGGTTTGTGTGTGCATCTTACATTTGTGTGGATGGATTGTGTGTGTGTCTTTCTTCAGCATCGGTGTGGATGGGATTGTGTGTTTACATTTGGATGGGATTGTGTGTGTGTGTTTACATTTGTGTGGATGGGATTGTGTGTGTCTTCAAATACTTCAGGATGGGATTGTGTGTGTGTTTTTTCAGCATTTGTGTGGATGGGTTTGTGTGTGTGTTTAAGCATTTGTGTGGATGGGATTGTGTGTGTGTCTTTCACATTTGTGTGGATGGATTGTGTGTGTTTAAGCATTTGTGTGGATTGGATTGTGTGTGTTTTTTCATTTGTGTGATGGCTTGTGTGTGTGTTTAAGCATTTGTTTGAGCGATTGTGTGTGTATTTAAACATTTGTGTGATGTGACACTGGCCAAAAGCTGTTCCTGATTGGTTGATTTGATGCTTCAGTTCAGCATAAGGAATCCTGAAACACTGATGCGCGCCCGACGCTCCAAACACGGCGAAGGAGCTCTGATGGCAATGGCACATCAACCAAACGTTGAACTCTGCTGCGTGGATCACGTTTGGTGCAAACGCAGCTTTACGCTGGCGCCAACCTGTAACCCCCTGGGGTAATGTAGGGTTTGGTGTCTTGCCCAAGGACACTTTGACACATGGTCTGGGAGGGAGGGAACCTTTTATATCAACCAGTAGGCCAACCCGGCTGCTGTTGGGTGAATATTCCTGAACTGGTCACCAGTCATCAGTGCACATTAACGCAGCTCCGCCCCTTTTCCTGGGCACTGCGATGCAGTTTCCTGATGCAAAGACTGAGCTGAAGGAACCCTTCCACTCTGGTAGATGCAGACTTTGGGTTTCCTGGTCAGTTCATCTCTCTTGCTTGGTTCTGCACTTCATGGTCACTCCCGGTTTCAGGTTCTGGTCATCACAGCTGCTTCTTCCTGCTCACTGATCCCACAGATCAGAAGAAAAGCCCAAAGCTTTGCTTCTTTGCCCTCTCCTCCTACCTCCATTTTCTTCAGCATCTTCTGTGGTGAGCCACCATACGGGCTGTGGCCATATTTGGTTTTAATAATAAATAATGGATTGGATTTATCTGCGCTTTTCCAGACGCTCAAAGCGCTTACAATTGTGTCCATTATTCATTCACTCATTCATATTTTGGTGACGGCTACGATGTAGCCACAGCTGCCCTGGGGCAGACTGGACAGAGAGGCGTACAGCCAGTTCACGCCACGCCCATCTGACCGCTACCTGGACATTCATGCACATTCAGACACCAGTGGAGCCAGCACTGATAAGGAGGGTGGGAAGTGTTCTAGCCCAAAGACACAACAACATTTGCTGGGGGAGCGGGGATTGAACCGCCAACCCTTTGATCATTGGCGTACCTGCTCAACCACCTGAGCCACTGTCGCCCACATAGTTCTGTGTTGTGTATTTTCTTTCTGTTTCAGAGTGGGATCTCTGTGTCCTTGTGCATCTTTGTGTCTGTTTTTTTGTGATTATATGGTAAGTGTGGTGCATGGAAGGTGTGGCTCAATTGACCAAAGCTGTGGAGGGTGGCTTCCAATTGACCAGAGCTGGTGGGAGGTGTGGCCTCCAATGGACCAGAGCTGGTGGAGGTGTGGCTCCAATTGGACCAGAGCTGGTGGAGGTGTGGCTTTCAAAAGCACCACATGGACCTCCAGACCATGAGAAGGGAGTTTGGCTGCAACCCGTCTCCACTGCAGCCTGGCCCTCTTCTCCATTTGGTTTTGGACTTCACCTGTTTTGTTGTGTGTTACACTTTAGTGTTGTGTTTTGGTATTTTGTAGTTTTTTGTAGTTTTGTGCCCACTCTGTTGAGTCTTTTGGTTTGTAGTTCTGTTAAGTGAAGCTGTAGGGGTGAACTGCCGTTTTTTTAGTACTTGTTTTCTCCTGTTTTTGTCAGTTAAGGGAGGTTAGTGTTTGTCATTGATTTCCCTTTTCTTTCATTTTACAGGTTAGAAAAAAAGATTTCAGTTTGGGGTTTGCTTGTTATGTTGGCATTGGTTCACCCTGAAGCCTTTTGCTTCACTTTAGTTCTTGTTGATTGATTATTTATTGTAAATAAATTGTTATATTTTTTATGATGACATTTTTTGGTGTTTTTATTATTCAAAACTTAGCCAAAACATTTACTTTGATGTTATGCCCTCAAGTTACCCGTGACTGTGAAGTCTAGACTCACACTTTGAGTTTTCAAGTTCATATTTAGTTTTTAAAAGTTCAGCTTGTTTAAGTTGATTTTCTATTCAACTGAAAACGTGTTTTTAGCTGCTCAGTAAACCTTTATTTATACACGTCATCACAGCTGAATCCAAATATGAGAACACCGAGTACTCAGTTACGCCTGATTGGTTTCTCGTTTCTCTGCAATGATTAAGAAAATGAAAATAAAACATTTTAACTCCAGAAAAGTGAAACTAAAAGTTTTTAAAGAATTAACAGGAGCAGAACAGCTTAGAGGGAAGCCTGAGAAATGAAGACAGCGTTGTTGTTAATTTGTTAAAGGATGTCACCAACACTGCAAAAGCCACAACCACAAGCATTCAGACAAACATGTCTGTGGTTCAGAGGCTGTGAAAGAAAGGGAATCTAGAATAGAGCAAGTGGAAGTGAAGGAGAAGCAAACGAGGAAGACCGTCCCCATTGAGCGTTTTTTTCAGCGGAGGCACACCGGGTGTGTGTGTGTGTGTGTGTGTGGTGGTGGTGGTGGTGGGGGTGCTAAATCAGCCACTGGAGGACATCAATCATCACTGGATCAATAGGAATTGCACGTGCTGGACGGGGACAAGCATCAGCTCGGCCCCGGAGCCTCGGGCTTCTCAGAGAAAAGGGGCTGCAGGCCAAAGCCTTGTTCATTGCCGCAGGACATCTCTGACCTCGGGCGCTCATCTGACTTCTGATTCATCGACAGGCACTGTCAGTTTCCTGCAATTTCAGCCCAGCCGCAAATTATAGCTTTGAATTTTATGATAATAAAAGGCTCAACGGTTGCATGGGCAATCCCAGCTGTCCAATTGCCAGCAGGGACAAACAAAAGAAAAGATGAAGCCACCTCAGATCAATGCTCAGGCTGACTGACAGTGGAGGACGGGGCAGGGGGGCTTTGATCTTTACCTGCTCTATATAAATACTTGATGGACGGGCAGGGCCAGAGCCAGAGGCTGAAGTCAGGCAATAAGTAGGCTGATGAGTCAGGGGGGGTGCCACTCATGTTACTGCACCGTCTATCTGCTGACAAAGACAGACTTCAAAACATCAATCTGTTGATTCTGACGCTAAGTCGGCACATCAATCACACTCCCATCAGAAAGTTGTAACGGACAGAGCTGTCAATGAACTCATTGATGTTTGTGTTACTTAAAAAGGCATTTGTCATTTTAGATTACCATAAGGAAGAAAATGGAAGTTTGTAGTCTGTGGGGAGAAGCACTATTGGGAAAGTCCTCCCATCTGTCACCCAGAGGAGCTGTGATTATGGGAGTGTGACTGGAAGCTGCAGTGGTGTGTAGGTTTCAGCCGCTGATGAATCAAGTCCACCAACAGGCAGAGTGCTCAAGAGAGATAACACAAACTAGATCCCCTCCTAATTGACTGTTTTACATGAGAATGAAAAGGGCCTGCTTCTCCTTCTTCAGAATGCTGTGGCCTGTTTCTGAATCCCTGCAAGAGGAGATAGTCTTAAATGAGAACGTGGCGCACACTTCAGGAGAAATCCCACACTGAGACACAAACATGGGAAGGAAGCTGTGTTGTAGCTCAAACACAAGCTTTTACCGAAACATCCCACTCTGCCACGAGCCTAACTTGTCTGTTGGTGAGAGTGGAAACACGGTTAGAGTGCATCGAGCAGGAAACACGTCCAAGACCCCCCCAAATCGAGCAGGACCACCATTTTCCAGCTCCCATCCAGGACTCGGAGTGATTTAAATATGAAATCTCACCAAGGAAGTTATTGTTTCAGCTTCATCCTTTAAGAGACTCCTCTGAGGCACACGCATTAACTTTCAACACCCCTCCAGTGAAATGCATCATAAATGAATCTTTTCTTCTCTTCCATGAGAAATAGGATGGAAATGATGTGCACTCGTCCCCGCTATCTGTGCACGTGCCGCTCTGAGCGGAGTTAATGTCTGAGCATCCAGGTTGCTTCTGGGAAGCCAACTGGACGTGGAAATGAACTAAAGCAGATCTATCTGCATGATGATAGTCCGGTGGTCGAAGTGGAAGCTGAATTTCCATACAAAGAGTGCTTCAAGTGTTCTGAGGGCATCTTTTACGGCTGAAAAGAGATAGCATGCTGATTGTTTATATTCATGTAGGATGAGTACAGCCACCTAAACCCCACAGCTTAGACTCAAACTAATGTGTGAAATGTTATAATACGGTCACAAATCTGTGGCAGTGAGTTTGTTGGTTAGATTCTTAAAACGCCCATAAAAGACTAGAATACTCCTAATATAAATAGTTTTAATAGTAAAACTACTACGACATATTTTAGGTTTCTCTGACCCTTTAAGTTCATTAACCTTCCTATTTTTCACCAGACACTCTTTTTAATGTTGTGTTCTGAGGTGTGTGTGTGTGGGTGGGGGTGTGCGTGTGTGTGGGGGGGTGGGTGTACTGCCACGTTTGTGACATCAATAAAGGTGAAAGGAAAGAAAGCCGAAGACGAATAGCGCCCAGAGTCTGGCTTTAAGTGACTTCTGTGCTTCAACAGCAAACACCATGAGAGTCCTTGGAGGAGGGGGGTTGGGGTGGGGGGCTGTGTATTAATCCACCAGATTTATGACTAAATCTGTCATGGATGGGAGGAGAACACCCTCTGTCTTTTCTTTGGCCACTGTAGAGTGAAATAGAGTACGGCATTTGGGTTACAGGGTGTACAAACTTTGATGCACAAATATCTACGTTCCAAGTCGATACGTTGATCCATGGACCAAATGCAAAAAAAAAATTCACGGATGCTTGCCGTTTTAATGAAAACCTCCAGACAGAATTGATGTGCCTATCTCATTGAACTGAGTCTGTGGCCATCAGGTCTCCTGAAGTCCTGCCCCTGCAGGCGAGGTGAATGGTGACCACCCCCTCAGAAAAGTGCAACCCTGGAGAGTCTTTTCTTTGGTTTCAGCATTTAGGGTAGCAGCAGTTAACAGCGGCCAAAAAGAAAAAAAGGACAACAGCGACAGGAGCGGCCTTTTGGGCAATAGACACGCCCTCTTTTGACCTGCCCTCACAGGCTGACCTGCTGCCACACGCCCCTCACTCTCCTCTCCTGCCACCGTGGTCAGAACTGCATGTGATAAATTCATTTAAAAAAAAAACACACAAATTATCAAAATGTGGTTTCATTTCCATAACAACCGTTTTAAGAAGTAATTTCTAGGAGAATTAAACTCTTGGATATCCTTGGCAACTAAGGTTTTTCATTAACCACGCCCACATTGCTCATATGTTCCCTTCAGACTGGATCTTATATCATTTTGCTCAGCTGGAGCCAACGATGCATATACTAATGCATCACAATATTCCAGCAACTGATGTGCAAGCAACAGGGGATCGCCACATATGCGAGCCATCTAAGCCAACACCTTTACAAGTCCACAAACTTTAAGTCCAACATTTTTCCCCAAGTAGTTTTCTAATGATGGTCCAGGAGTTAGGAAAGCCATAAATAGAAAGTTCTGGGCGGAGCTTAAATCCGTAGCTGCTGCTAAAGATGATTTTTTTTTTTTATTCAAGATGGCTGCCTCTCTTACCAAGGTCAAAGGTCAATGACACTGTGATTGTAGTTATAGACTAAAGCCAGCAGCATGTGCATGATCTTTTTAGAAGATCGCGCAAAAAATATTTTTTTTTGCCATATATTGTTCATAAATCGTCAAATATCACACTTTGCCACAAACTGACCGTCAGGCTCTATAGGCTAAATGAACATCCCATAATAATACTTGACACGTGTGTTATGGTTTTGTTAGTGGACTATTTTCAAATACTTTTAGGTTATTAGGTTTGTTCTCTTGTGTGCCAACTAAGGTGTGCAAATAAATATAATATAATATAATATAATATAATATAATATAATATAGTATAAAATATAATATATATATATACATACATACACTTAATCTGGCCGGGTACTGGCACTGTGCAAATCTTGAGTTTTTCAGTGTGTGACATTTTTGCATAAAAAAGAAAGAATGGCGAAAACAACCTGGTCTCTGCGGTCCCAGACAGCGTCCACATCTGACCCGGTGAGATTTTCAGGGTTACAAAGTAAAGATTAAGTTTGGGTTCCAACATTATCAGCAACTATTCTCATCGATTCACAGCCAAAAACCAAAGAAAGGCAAACTTTACAGGAGCCATGGTTTCAACCCCTCAGCAAATCTTCATCGAGGATGACTCTGCCATCTCTGCCTCCACTGTGATGAGAGCAATAAGCGCCGTCTGAAATGAAGTGGCGGGGAGCATCTCATTAGCGAGGACAGGCTTCCTAGATACCCAGTGGTGAAATGACCAAAAGCAGCTTAACAGACAAGGCTGTGACTAACCAATCCTGGGGCGTCAGGGGCGGCTGAAGGACAGTAGTGAACAGTCACTCTGCGGCGGGTGAGGCGAGAATCAGTACATCACATCACACATCCACACGTCCGGGTTCTGATCACCGCAGGATGAGCTTCGGCTTCATCTCCATGATTCCCCAACTCTCTAGTTTTTGTCATCCTTTTAAATCACGCTTTGTCTTCCTCAGCGGAGGACAGGCGGAGTGAGGTGTCTTGGACGGAGGCTGATGGGGGAGGACAGGTGGATGTTGCTATGAGGTTTCTGAAATTAGAGTCAGGCCGTCGTTGTCACATAAACCATGCACCGAACCAGCTGTCACCACAAACTATCCGCCAATGCTTGACCCGTTACAGCGACCCGCTTTCTCCCTAACATTGTCTCAAATCTCTTTCAGCAGATTTTCAGCTTTTAATTCTGTTTTTATTCAAATCGTCTGCCTCCTAGCTGGCCTTGACCTCACCAAGCGCTGACTATTACCTGTGGCTGAGCTAAATCACAGAACAGTAATGGAACATGCCACACCTTCACTGTGAAGCTGCCCCTCAGAAAACCACATCCACATTAGGCAAAAACTCCCTCTTTGACCTTTCCTCCCCACGTTTACATGATTATCATTTGTGGCCCATGAAGCTGAATTATAGGCCAGTGTTGTTTCTGTCAGCCCCAGAGATCATGACGGTGGAAGCCGTGGACCGGCAGCAGCCGGGGTCAGGAGAGCGGCTCTGCCGTTACCGTTTAAGAGTCTGTTCTCAGAGAAAAAGCTGCTTTCATAGACAAACGTCGCTCCACCTCTGAAGTCAGGGAAGCAGCTGTGGTTTGGTGATGTGGTCGCCTGGTATTTACCACGGTGATTTTCTAGAGTACTGATTCCCAAATTAGTTAAAAAGCCTGGTGTTCAACTTTCAGCACAGCGCTCTCTGAGGAGCTGAACCTTTATTTATTGCTAATACAAATTCGCCCGACAGCTTATTTAGTTGCATGAAAAATATATTACCAGAATCTCGTCACCAAAATAAAGCTGACATCTTGTCTGAAGCACAAAGTCAGAGGGCGTTCTAGAGCTGTTCCAATCTACAATTCCAAAATCCAGAGCCCTGGAACTTTCCCGAAAGTCTTTGCTAAAAACCAGTGTTAGCGATGCTCACTAGATCGGTGAATATAGACCACAATGCATTGTGTTGAAACCATTTTTGCCACACCCAATTATTTAAATGTAATTTTTTAATAAACAGTCATGGACCTTCTGTGTGGAGTTTGCATGTTCTCCCCGTGCATGCGTGGGTTTTCTTCGGCTTCCTCCACCATCCAAAACATGCTTCACAGGTTTGTTTGGTTACTTCAAAGTGTCTATAGGTGAATAATGCATGGGTGTGTGTGACCCTGCGACAGACTGGCGACCTGTCCAGGGTGTCCCCTGAACAGGATAGGCTCCAGCAGCCCCGTGACCCCAAGAGGGTCTAACGCAGGGGTCGGGAACCTTTTTGGCCGAGAGAGCCATAAAAAGCCACATATTTTTAAATGTAATTTCGAAAGAGCCATACAAAAGTGTAGTATCCCTTTCCCACACACTGAGCTTAACCTCTTTTAGTTCTTTATTCTGGTTACCTGCACAGACCGCCTAAGCTGTACAATTAATTCAGCATATTCCCCCCTCCCACTCCAGCCCTCCCATTTCCCTTATTCGGCCCATAGCTGAACCCCATTGGTCCAAACTACCTAACAACAGGCTGGCGTCAGAACTGAGGGAGCCAATCAGATCTCTGCTTGATCGTTCCATAAGACTCCAAAACTTACTTGGCGGCCCAACAGCCAAGTTAAACTCGATCATAACAATATGTTTAAAACTAAATACACAGAATGTTATTAGCTTTTGATGTATTTCAACATTTTTAAGGTACAATAGGTCTGTGGATTCTTTTTTAATAACATTGTTATCCATTGCTTTGTCGTATTAGTATTTCTGGTGGTAGTTTTGATGATGGTCTAGTCTGGTTGATCCGTGGTGAGTTTCTGCTTCATGCAGACGTGGAGCCAAACACACACTGACACACTGCAGTGAGTGGCCAGACGGCGGAGTTTTTACATTTTACAATCCTCGCGGTTCACTACTACCTGTCCCAACAACCCCACCCTCTGCTTTCTTCTCAAACATCCCCGTCCCGCAACTTCTTGGCGCTCTTTCTCAGAGGCGGGGCCAGCACGCAGTTGCAAACGCGACCCAATCCACAGGTTTCCGGGTGGTACAAACTCTGTGAAATAATAGATAATAGTAAACTGTTAGTGCTGGTGCAGATTTTTTCTCCAAGCACCACTACTACTGCGCGTCGCATCGCGCACGTGAAGGACTGGTCTAATGAAAAAAAATTAGAATTAAAGATTTGTCTGCGAACCATGTGACCATCAAAAGAGCCATAAATGGCTCGCGAGCCATAGCTTCCCGACCCCTGGTCTAACGGAAGAAGAGGATCTTTGTGAAATCGATGACGTCATATCCATATAAAAAAAACAAAAAAAAAAAAACTAGTAGTGAGCATGGTGTCCGGGTTGCTTTTAAAATTCACTGCACTACATAGTGCCGCACTATATCATTTTTTAGTAGTCAGGTGTTAGGCCGGGGATTCAGACACCGTCTTCAAAGATTGTTATCCATGTGAAGAGTCAGCAAGAACTTTCACAAAATGTATTTGCTTTTTTCCACTAAAAGCTTCATTGAGATCATCTGAGCCTCAACAGTGCCTCACATTAGGAGCACAAGAGCAGACTGCATTCATCAATTCCAAAAACACATATTTCATCTTCTGTAACATTAGGGCACAAAAGCAGAAAACTGTTCTTTAAATTTAAATCTGATAAAATTACAAAATAAGTTTAATCCTGACCGATTTGTTTCACATTCTTCCACAGGGAGAGGATGCGTCACACTAACACCAACTCAGCCCAGACCAACAAGATCTTCATTCTGGCCTTGTGGGATTTTGGCGTGAATCAGGCGTGTTGTTGTGAACATTTATGATAAGTAGAGTTTCAGATCAGCAGACTTGGAGAAAATAGTTGCTACATTAACATCAATACTTACCAACAGCGATTTCACAACATTCAAAGCTCAGAAAAATATCCATCATTTAGACAAAACAAGCCTTAAAATGAAAACCAGAACAATCTTTGTGTTTTCGTGATTCTTCAGTTAAATTCTGGATGGTACTGTATTTGCTACGACACAGCCTCCAAGATTTGCGATATGTGACTCTGATAGACCTCCTTTAGTTAGTCATGGTTGGTTTCCTTGGTAAAATGTGTGCAAATCTTTAAAAGCAAAGTTTGGAAAAAAGGTACTTATATGAAATTGTGGATTACAAAATTAAATAAATCGAATTTTTAGAGGAATTTCAGAGAAACAGACTTATTCAGTCAAATCTGAACAGAATTTTTAGCATCGTTGAAGTGATTCCTGATTTCCCTGGTATTATTTAACGGAACGCTCCATTTACAATTGACAATCAATGAAATACCGTTCGAATTCCATTTATTTCTATAGCCCAATATTTGCAACAATAGTCGTCTCAATTGGCTTCATATCGTTAATTGTGTAATGAATCATAATTCGCAAAGAACAAGATCCTTAGAATTCTATTGGTAAGGACTAAACTAAACTGGGCATCCCTGCCCTTAGACGCTCCTTCGCAGTAATTCTGTTGGGTTTCTCAGGAGACCTGCGACAGTTCACACCACAGGAAGAGCTACAGTGCTGTTCTGTGATCATCTGGTGGCTCTGGTCTTTTGATTTGTTGGAGGACCACCAAAGAAATGGCTTCTCGGTCTCCACCAGTGGTCATCCGGGGACTGGACATCGACAGGGTGGATGTGTGTACAGGTACCTGGAATTGTTCACATCAACATTAAACTGGACTGGTCAGAAAGCACCAGATTCTGCAATAGGGTCAAGTCACCTCCACGCCTTCTGAGGGAAGCGAATGCGTCAGTGTGGAGAGGACTACTCAAGACCTTTTATCAAACTGTGGTTGCATCAGAGGAGGATGCTGACCAAGCTGTCCAGCATCTGGAACAACCCCCCTCACCCTCTATATGAGACTGTGAGGACCATGAGCAGCTCGTTCGGCCGCAGACCGACTGCGACAAACAGTAGTTAGACTGTAGTACAGGACAGCATTACTTCTTAATTTATAACATGTACTTTTACTACCATTTCTTACTACTATTTGTATTCTTCTCTTGCTATTTAATATTTTTTCTAACTTTGTTTTTATATATATATATATATATATATATATATATATATATATATATATATATATATATATATATATATATTACAGCTACTGTAACAACTCCAAATTCCTCAGGATCAGCAAAATTATCTAATCTCATCTTACCAGCCTCAAGTTAAATATGAAACAATTACAAGATATTTCCTATTTTAAATCACTATAAATGTCTTTGTGTTCAATGAAATCCAGGTTTTGTTTGTTCTGATAAAATACACTAACATGTTTCACCTCAATAAACCAACAACCTTGATGTTAACAAGATGATGAATCGTTTACATTCATGTTCACATGATCATGGGAAACTGTATCTGACTAATAGAGGAATATCATCAGTGTGCGTACCGCACAAGGCCGCTGCGGCGTCTGTGTCCGCATCCCTCAAAAACATCATCAGTCAGCTTGTCCCTCCCCAACCCAAAAATGTGCTCTTTCAGCCTCACACCACCTCTGAGATGCTGCTGAAGCCTCAGGCCAGTTTAAAAAGCAACACCGTGTGTAAAGACTCCAGTGTGACCACGGTAACACAATGAGCGTGTCTGGATGTAAACCAAAATGTCTTGAATGTACAGACAAACTCCACTCATGGTGTGAAATACTTTACTTTCACCTGATGGTCAGGTTAAGAAAACAAAGATTCAAAAACAAAACCATTTCAGGTTTATGCAGAAGAAACAATGAATTTAATGGAAAAACAAATCGAGAGTTAGATAGTTTGGGTGTTTTTCTATAATGATCAGGAAGTTTCTGTCAAAGCGTGAGGTGTGTGTCAATATTTTGTTTGCAATGCTGTCCAGCTGCCACCACCAGCTTTTCTTTTTTAAACCTGCTCGCGCCCTACAATTGTTTTATAGTTTTATAATGATCTCATTATCTGTAGCACTCATTAACTTCAGGTCCTAATTAGACTACATTAATATTGTTTCCTGACAACGGCAGTGACACTGGTAAATTGGTGATTGACCTCTTTCAGTAATTTGGGAAAAGGACAGTGTGAAGGTTGGCACCAAACAGAAGAGCTGTGAAATGACATCTGCTGAAGTCCACCAGCTTTGGACTCAGTCTTCACCCCTTTGTTTGATAATGTTTACTTAAATCTGTTTTCAGTTCCAGAACTCCATCAGATCTTGGAGAAGCATGTACTGCTGGAATCTGTCCATTGGTTTTGGAATAGGCTGTGATCATGCTGGATGGAAGCATTGAACATGACTGGAGGCCCAGGCGTACTCCCGCAAGGAAACAACATTCAGAATTCCTCCTTTGCAGTGTCATTATCTGTTTGGAGGTGTACATTAACTGTCACATACTTGAAGACTGGCGTCTGATTGGCTGTAATGTCTGTCTCAGCCTCTGGGGATCCTGAAGGGCCTCAGGAACAGAATCCAACAACACAACCTCACTGTAACGTGATTGGATAAAAACCATGCCATGATGGGCTATACTGTCAGTAGCTAGGCTAAGTTCGTTACAAAAACAGACTAAAGAACACCTACTTTTATACAAAGTTCACAATGTATATGAAAAAGAAAGTTCAGACCAGAAGGTTTTTCGATGACTCAGCACTTTTCTGCTCGTTGGAACATCTACTGGATCTCTGAAGACAGTTGTGTTGTTGCTCTTACACAAACATTTCCTGTTGAAGTGAAAAAAGAGTCCCATTCTGTAGAAGGAAAATGCAACCTGCTTTTTTAGCAAATGCGTGGTAGAATGTGACCTGTTAATGACAGAAGAAAGCTCCTAAACTGTAAATGTCATTGATGTTCATCAATGCACGTAAATGCATAAAGAAAAGCATGTTTTGAAAGGACTGGCTTGTTCACACAGGGAAGCCCGGGTTACTGACTATCTAGACTGTGGAAAAACTGCAGATGTTCTCCTTTAGATTAGTTTTTCTGTTTTCTTGGTTTTTGTTTGTCCCTCCGTCACAGACGCAGCAGGATCACGTTTCTGCTCATCCCACATCTGTCTACTTATATATTGTGATCCCTCCCATGTATTTTAGTGTCAGGTCATCATCATCATCTGCTCCGCTGTCATTTTCTTTCCCTCTCGTTTCTGAGCTTGTTGTAGTTCAACTTTATTTCCTAAACATTTCAGTTCCTACCTGGTTTTCAGAACTTTAGGTCATTCGCAGGTCCTTGACAAAAACATCATTCATAAGACAAACAAAATAAGCGCTGATGCATTATTCTAGATGCCTCAGTCACGACAAAAAACACTATGTTTGGACTTGTTTGCTATCTTTGTTTGACAGCCTATAAGCAAAGTTTAAAGGCAGAAAATATTCCAACAACCTTGAGGGCAGGTGGCGATCCTTACATCACTTTATCTACACACAAAGTCAGGTACTAATAACCCGGAAGCTTTTGTTTCACGGAATCACATGACTCCACTTCTGCGTAAACTCCTCCAAGCAGCTCCAGAAAACTACACAAGTGATTCCTGATGGATCAACAGCCTTCTTTATTTTCTAATTTAGAGCAAAATGATTGCCTTTTAAGAGACAAAGTAAAAACAGGAGTTAAAAGGTAAACCAGTCCGACTTTAGCATATCAACATGACTTTAAACCAAAAGAAGATCAACTACAGGAAAAATGGAAAAGCATCTCAGGAGGGATTTCATGATCATTCAAGAGAATATTTCTGGAAGTTGAAATGCTGGTCAGGATTACAAGACACTGTTTTATTTCTTCTCTCCGCTGATTTCATACCCACTTTCAGTGTCCTCAGACCTGCAGTTAAAGCTCCTGTTTCGTCCTAAGCAGTGTGTTCTCAAGCGGCCGCTTCTTAAAAAGATCCTGCTGGAGCTCTGAGGTCCAGAGTAACGGCAGGATAATGCCAGCTTCCGGGATGTGTGCTGACCCCCTGCAGGAACAGCCTTAACGGCCTAAACCCGACAGGAAGTCACAACAAGCGAAACACCGCGAAGCGGGCCTTGCAGTTCTGAGAGAACTGCGCCCGCTTCCCAGAGCTTGAGGGATTTGAGACCAGAAAGAAAAGTTCTGCTACATCTCCGTCTGTTTGGATCTTCACTCCACAGCGGTTTGATGCAAAGACAACGTCAAACATGGCTGACTTCAGCATTGATGTGCTCGCTCTGAAGAAGCCTCACGTTTTTTCTTACATTGGTTTAAAACTTCTGTGCCTCACTTCGTATTTATGATGCAAAAAAAGCTGCAGAGGAATTATTTCAGGGAGTTGACATGAACATAGGGTGGCACAAATTCCAAGAGAAAAAGAGTTGAACAAAAGGAAGTGGCTTTCAGCCAAGGACCGTGTAGATGAGGGACAGAGTGCAGCCACTCCACTTGTCAATTAATCCTATCTGGCACCAGCACTCTGGCTTTTATGAGAACAAATGTCAACATTCAAGACAAGGACAAGGCCATGCTGCTTCATGCACAGCAGCAACAGATGACCGGTAGCTGAGATTACTCTGCAGCATCTAATATGAGTTGATTCAGCATCATCCATACAATAATTGAAGTTTGCTAGAATCTGCTGTTCAAATTGATCAGTCTGTTGTTCATTTTGGACCGATACCTGCAATAAATTAGACTGAGAAGCGAAAAGCTGCCGCATTCAGATGTAAATTGAAGCTTAACAAACAGAAAAAACTGGATTTGAACCAACAGCAGGGCGGCATTTAAAATGGAACTTTAGCTGGTTCTTCAAAAATCATTTTATTACTTTTAGAATAATAGCGGTCACATTTCCCCCAAATACCACAACATGGCGACCTAAATACTTACGTTTTCCAGCAGTGGCTTTTGTAGTCTGGGAGTGGCGGTCACATTATGCAATTCTGCGCCGTGCAGAGGCCGTCAGGTTTAAGAAAACCAGAGGGTTTTGAACATCGGTCAAGGGAATCCGCCCGGCGGCTTGCGTTTTGGAGAGTCGCGCATGCCAGTCAGAAAAGCCAGGCGACGCGTCTGAAGATGAACACATCGCACAAATAAGCAACGATCAACTTCCACGCCCTGTGGCAGCTATTGCTTTCGTTTGTAAAAGCCGTCCCCCACCTGACTGCCTCATACATGCATGACCGTCCAGCTAAAATAACATAAAGGGAGCAGCAGCACCTAATCTGGATATTGTTTCTGCGATGATTCCCTATCATAGCGGTGACAGTTGTATTTGCGGCGCAGCATAACCCAAAAGTACTCGGCTGAAGCACCATGCCCATCAAAGCCCTTCTGAAAGATCAGCAGGTTCACCGCAAACAAAATGTTACATCGATTCAACCCCTTCAAGCTGTATGTCACCAATTTACCACAATAAATCCAGAACTCTTCATTCAGCATCACCTTGAATGGAAAAAACAATGAATTTCTTAACTAATTGGTGGTACTTTGTTGATCCCCTAATGGAAATTCTTTTCCACATTTGACCCATCCCTAGAGGCAGTGAGCTGCAACCTAACTTTCCTATAAGCTCAGGAGCAGTAGCGCTAAGGGCCTTCACTGGGTGATGGAATCAAACCCTGGATTCCTCGCGTGGTAGCCGCTCACCTTACCAATCGAGCCACCCAGCCGCAACAATACTTTAGAAATAAAGTCAGGCAGGAAGGGCTTAACATACGACCTGTTCTCTAATACTAATACATTTTGCTAGTATTAAACTATCTGACATTTTACCTTTAACCAAATATTCGTTTGACATATTTAATTTTTAGATTTTTATACAGCGGAGAAAATAAATATTTGAACCGTCCAACATTTCTCTCCAAAAAACATATTTCTAATCGGAGCTATTGACAAAAGAAATTTTCACCAGATGTCGGCATCAGCAAGTAATGCACACATGAAAAATCAAACATTTATGTCCATAATGAAGTTATGTATAATAAAGTAAAAATAAGCACAGGGAATAAAAGTATTAATTTCACAGCTTACTGAAATTTATTTAATACTTAGTGCCAAGCAACTGTTATTGATTCCAGCCTCAAAACCTCCTGTACATGGAAAACCAGTGGAATACATTGCTCAGGGTGTGATTTTGGCCCATTCATCACACACAAACTGCCTTCAAATCCTTTAAGGTTCGGGGTCTCTTCTGGGAGCCCGGATCTTCAGTTCTTTCAAGATTTTCGAATTAGTTCAAGTCACAGTGGAGTTGACTGGGCCATTCTAACTTTATTTTCTTTTTCTTCAGCTTCAGTTGAGTGTTACCTTGGCTGTGTTAGCAGGATGGTTGTCTTGCTGAAAGATCCGCCCTCTTTCATCTTCAGCAGCTTGGCAGATGACAGCAGATTCCTGATCAGGAATCATCTCCATACTTTTCACTCCAGTCATTATTTCCTTCAATGATATGAAGTCTACCAGTACCACATGCTGAAAGCAATACGCCATGATGCTCCACCTCCAAACTTGACTGTTGATTGTGTTAAAGATTGTTTTTGGGGTGATGTCGTGCCATTTTCCTCAAACATGTTGTGTCTTATGACATCGAAGTTCAATTTGGTCTCATCAGACCCAGAGTATCTTCTCCCAGAATGTCATGGGTTTATCCAAATGTTGTGTGGCAAACTCAAACGAGCTTCAACATGCTTTCTTCAAAAATGGAGTCTTCGTGGTGTGCGTGCATGGAGCCATAGCCGGTTGAGTGCAGCCACTTATTGTTTTCTTTGAAACAAGCGGTACCTGCTGATTCAGGTCTTTCTGGAAGCTCTCCAGTCTGGGTGCAGGAACATGATCTGGGGCCTGTCTCACGACTTCATTAAATTAAATTCATTTTGTTATATAGCACCTTTCATAGCGAAAGACAGCTTTAAGGTGCTGTACATAAAAACAAAAACAATGCAATAAAATGCAATAAAATACATTCAATTAGCCCATATAAAATACACAAAATAAATTGATTAAAATAAAGAAAACCAGAATTAAGAAACCAGAATCCAGAAAGAAACCAAGCGCCATCTCTTGCAATATCCTCTCGGCAGCGGTGTCAGTATAGACCCAACACCCCCAGCCGAGGGTGAGAAAACACTCGAAAACAGTCTAATTTGAAATAAAAAGAATATGTGGTAAATATCATAAATCTTGATTAAGCAAATAAAATAATAAGAATGATGTACAAAAACATCATAAAATGTAAGAATGAAGAATAAATATGCTAATGATAAAATATCAGAAAATATAAGAATGAAAATAATGGATTAAACAAGTAAAATACTAAAAATGATGTAGTAAAACATCATAAAACATAAAAGAGCATAAAACTGATTAAGCTAATTTAAGGGTGTTTCTTTTAGACTTTCTTTTAAAAAACCTCCAGTTGATGAAGCCCTCATCTTCAGGCCAGACTATTTCTGAGCGAGGGCCGTGGTTTCTAAGCGAGGCCTCGTCATGGTTTTTTGTCTGACCCTGGGGACCTTCAGCAGGCCTGCCTACAAAGAGACCTAAGGGCGCTCCTGGAATTCGTACACGTTAAAAAGCAGTCGGATATAAAAGAAGGACTGTGACCATAGACACTCTTAAAAACTATTAAAGAATCTTAAAATCAATCCTGAAGCTGACAGGGAGCCAGTGCAATTTTGGATTTTGAGTGCTCATCTCCCTCTTCCTGGTTCTCCGTTAAGGCGAGCAACAGGATTCTGAGCAGCTGCTGGTGATGATTAGAGTGATGGCTTTCTTTACACCAGAAAGAGGGCGTAAAATAATCTATTCTTGATGTAATAAAACCATGAATTAGGATTTCAGCACCGCTTCTAGAGAGAAAGGTCTCACTTTCGGGCGATATTCATGAATGGTAAAAATGCAGATTTGGTTAGTTGATTCACATGTTGGTCAAAGCTAAGATCTTATCTAGAATCTACGAGGTTCCTTACTTTTCCGCGATGTAGTCAGGGAGTGGGTTGACAGATAAGATTGGACCTCTTTCCTCTCAGCCTCAAGACGATTACCAAAGACTTCAGTTTGTCCTGATTGAGCCGAAAAAAGTTCTCATCCACATTTTAATATCTAAATACAATTTAAAAAGGCTATCAGGGGGTCCGGTGTCATCAGGAGACACAGCTACATACAGTTAATTAATGATGGCATAGCTATGAAAGTTAATGCCGTGTCTCCTGATGACATCACCAAGTGGAAGCATGTAAAGATTAAAAAGTGTGGGACCCAGGATGGAGCCTTGAGGCACCCACCGATGGTTGTGCCTTTCAGATGAAAAATCATTTAGATCATTCAGGGAGGCTGTTCCAGATTTTAGCTGCAGAATATTGAAACGCTGATTCCCCTTGTTTGGTTCTGACTCTGGGAATCAACAGGAGGCGGTCCTGAGGTCCTCAAATGCAGATGGTTTATATGGCACTAACATGTCAGAGATGGACTTTGGTGCTCGGCCATGGAAGACTTGGACACAAATGAGCTACTTTGAAGTCCTATTCTTTTGGTACAGGGGCAGTGCAGGAACCTGAGCACAGGACTAATGTGATCATACTTCCTGGTTCAGGTCAGGACTCCAGCATTCTGGATGTACTGAGCTGCTTACCTTCCCAGGCACAGGCTTGATTGAGCAGGCGTTACAGTAGTCTACTGGAGACAAATGCATGGATAAGTATCTCCAGGTCTGGCTTTGACACTATGTTTTTTGATTTGTAATGTTTTTCAGATGGCATCATAGTTTTGTTTTTATACATATTTTCCCCGAATTTCACCTCAATTGTAGAGAGATTGTTTTGTGTGACTTGGGCATCTAAGTTTGTTTTTATTCATTTTTTGGGGTAAATTTGCAGGTTTGCAGTATTTTTTAGCAGTTTATTTGGTGACACTTTAGAATAAAGATTTGCCAACTATTTATAGAACATTAGCAAGCATTAACCATTTGGGCCTACAATCAATATTATTGAATGTTTATTTGATTCACCTAAATCCTGATTCAAACAATTATGAATAAATTTCATTAATTCATCATCTTTTATTACCTCATCTTAGACATGGTTTCATACAAAGTAACGTGTTGCCTTTTAATTCATTTCTATAATATTAATGAAAATGTATTAATCCATTGTGCCGTCGTCTCTCACACCTTGTTAATTTACATTATACTGCATGACATTAAATGTATTTTTTACCGTTTTGTGCCATTTCTTGCACTCCTGTTTAGATTGTTTTCCTTTCCTTCAATGACATTTCTGACTGATAAGGATTTAGTTTTTATGATCGATAAGCTCCTTTGGATCTCCAGATTACTCTGCAGCATCTAATATGAGTTGATGCAGCACATCATCCATACAATAATTCAGAGTTTAGCAAGTCTGCTGTTCTGGAATTGATCAGTCTGTTCATTTTGAGACCAGATACCTGCAATAAATTAGACTGAAGCTTGAAAAGGGCTGCACGCATTCCAGATAGCAAATTAAAGCTTAACAGAAAAACTGGATTTGAACCAACAGCAGGGCGGCATTAAAATGGAACTTTAGCTGGTTCTTCAAAAATCACATTTGTATTACTTTTAAAGAATAACCAACGGTCACATTTCCCAAAATACCACAGCACGGCGACCTAAATGCACCTTTTCCAGCAGTGGCTTTTGTAATTGGGAGGTGGCGGTCACATTATACATTTATACACGCCGCGCAGAGGCCGTCAAAGTTTTAAGAAAAACTAGAGGGTTTTTGAACATTGGTCAGGGGTCGCCCCGGCACGTTTGGAGGTCGCACTGTGGCAGTCCAGAGAAAGGCCAGACGGCCGCCGTCTGGAGACAGACACATCGCACAAATGGCAACGATCCAGCTTCCACGCCCTGTGGCCGCCCAGCTATTGCTCGATTTTGTAAAGCCGTCCCCCCCCCACCTGACTGCCTCCGCCTACATGCATGACCACGTCAACTAAAAAATAACTTAAAAAAGGCAGCAGCACCTAATCTGGATGTTTCTGCCGATGATTCCCCATCACGCGGTGACAGTTGTATTTGTGACCGCAGCATAACCCAAAAGTACTCGGCTGAAGCACCATGCCCATCAAAGCCCATCTGAAAGATCAACAGGTTCACACCAAACAAAATGTTACATCGATTCAACCCCTTCAAGCTGTATGTCACCAATTTACCACAATAAATCCAGAACTCTTCATTCAGCATCACCTTGAATGGAAAAAACAATGAATTTCTTAATTAATTAATTAATTGGTACTTTATTGATCCCACAAACGGGAAATTCTTTTTCCGCATTTGACCCATCCCCTGGGGGAGCAGTGAGCTGCAGCCTAACTGCGCTCAGGAGGCAGTACCGCTAAGGGCCTTCACTGGGTGATGGAATCAAACCCTGGATTCCTGCGTGGTAGCCGCTCACCTTACCAATCGAGCCACCCAGCCGCAACAATACTTTAGAAATAAAGTCAGGCAGGAAGGGCTTAACATACGATCTGTTCTCTAATACTAATACATTTTGCTAGTATTAAACTATTTGACATTTTACCTGTAACCAAATATTTCGTTTGACATGAACACATTTTAGATTTTTATACAGCGGGGAAAATAAGTTTTTCTCTCAAAAAACATATTTCTAATCGAGCTATTGACATGAAATTTTCACCAGATGTCTGCATCAACCCAAGTAATGCACACATAGAAAGAAACCCAAACATTTATGTCCATAAATGAAGTTATGTGTAATAAAGTGAAATGGCACAGGGAATAAGTATTGAATACGCTTACTGAAATTTATTTAATACTTGGTGCAAAAACCTTTGTTGGTGATTCCAGCCTCAAGACGCCTCCTGTATGGAGAAACCAGTGGAATACATTGCTCAGGTGTGATTTTGGCCCATTCATCCACACAAACTGCCTTCAATCTTCAAGGTTCCAGGGGTCTCTTCTGTGAACCCAGATCTTCAGTTCTTTCCAAAGATTTTCAATTGGATTCAAGTCTGGTGATTGACTGGGCCATTCTAGCAGCTTTATTTTCTTTTTCTTCAACCAGTTGAGTGTTCCCTTGGCTGTATGCTTGGGATGGTTGTCTTGCTGAAAGATCCACCCTCTTTTCATCTTCAGCAGCCTGGCAGATGACAGCAGATTCTGATCAAGAATGTCTCCATACTTTTCTCCAGTCATTATTCCTTCAATGATATGAAGTCTACCAGTACCACATGCTGAAAAACAGCCCCACGCCATGATGCTCCCACCTCCAAACTTGACTGTTGGTATGGTGTTTTGGGGGTGATGTGCGGTGCCATTTTTCCTCCAAACATGTTGGGTCTTGTGACATCCGCAGAGTTCAGTTTTGGTCTCATCTGACCAGAGTATCTTCTCCCAGAATGTCATGGCTTTATCCAAATGTTGTGTGGCAAACTCCAAGCGAGCTTCAACATGCTTCTTCTTCAAAAATGGAGTCTTGCGTTGTGTGCGTGCATGGAGGCCATGGTGGTTGAGTGCATTACTTATTGTTTTCTTTGAAACAACGGTACCTGCTGATTCCAGGTCTTTCTGAAGCTCTCCACGAGTGGTCCTGGGCTGTTGGAGAACCCTTCTGATGATTGTTCTGACTCCTCTGTCTGAAATCTTGCGAGGAGCACCTGGCCGTGGCAGGTTTATGGTAATGCCGTGTTCTTTCCACTTCCGGATGATGGCCCCAATGGTACTCACTGGAACTTTCAGAAGTTTAGAAATGCGCCTGTAACCAATGCCTTCAGTGTGTTTTGCAACAATAAGGTTGCGTAGGTCTTTGGACAGCTCTTTGCTTTTACCCATCATGCAATGCTTCTTGTCTGACACCTTGCTGGTGAGAAACCTTTTTAAAAGGCATCAATCAGGACTTTACCAGCTGATATTACTTTGCACTAATAGGGGGCAGGTTAACCTTCTGAATACTGACAAACTCCAGCTGCTTTCTTGGCTTGCCAGACCTTTTTACCCCTCCTTTTCTTCAAGTGTTCAATACTTATTCCCTGTGCCATTTCACTTTATTACACATAACTTCATTTATGGACATAAATGTTTGGATTTCTATGTGTGCATTACTTGGGTTGATGCCGACATCTGGTGAAAATGTCGTGTCAATAGCTCGATTAGAAACGTGTTTTTTGAGATAAATGTTGATGTGTTCAATACTTATTTCCCCCGCTGCAGCTCCATAGCTCTTGTTCCACAAACAGAAGAATGTCTGCATGATTCAAACAGAACAGTAATTATAAAGGTTGAAGAAATGACTGAACGTGCATACTGAACGTATGCAACCCATCAAAACTAAACATTTCCAGACTTTTGACATAGACAAAAGCCGCACTAGTTATCAAGTAATCGATTTTTTTTTTCAATCGTGCATTTATAGATTAATTATTTTGACTGGTCTTTAGTTGAAGTTTAATTATTGCATCAAGGCAAGGCAGGTTTATTTGTGTAGCACAATTCGTACACAAAGTAATTCAAGGTGCTTCACAAAACAGAAAAATGCTTTAAAATCAAAATACATCATAGAAATAATCAACGTAAAATTTACTTTAAAAGAAAAGAAAAAATTTGAAAATTGAATAAAGGAAGGAAAGGAAAGAAAAGTGCAGATAGGACCTTTCAGTCATATACATGGCTAAACAGAAATGTTTTAAGTCTAGATTTGAACATGAACACAGAAGAGGCCTGTCTTACGACTTCATTAAATTAAATTAATTTTATTTATATAGCACCTTTCATGACGAGAAGACAGCTCAAGGTGCTGTACATAAAAACAAAAACAAATGCAATAAAATACAATAAAATACATTCAATTAGCCCCGCGCCATAAAATACACAAAGACAAACACCAGTGGATAATAAATAAGTGATTAAAATAAAGAGAAACCAGAATTAAGAGAAACCAGAAAGCGCCGTCTGCCCTGTCCTCCTCTCGGCAGGGGTGTCAGTATAGACCCAAACACCCCAGCCGAGGGTGAGAAAACACTCGAAAAAAGTCTAATTTGAAATAAAAAGAATATGTGGTAAAATATCATAAATCTTGATTAAGCAAATAAAATAATAAAATGATGTACAAAAACATCATAAAACGTAAAAAAGAATGAAGAATAAATATATGTGATAAAATATCAGAAAATATAAGAATAGAAAATAGTGGATTAAACAAGTAAAATGCTAAAAATGATGTAGTAAAACATAATAAAACATAAAAAGGCATAAAATCTGATAAAAAGCTAATTTAAAAAGGTGTGTCTTTAGTTTCTTTTTAAAAACCTCCACAGTTGATGAAGCCCTCACATCTTCAGGCAGACTATTCCACAGACATGGTAATAAAACCATGAATTAGGATTTCAGCACCGCTTCTAGAGAGAAAGAGTCTCACTCGGGCGATATTCCTTAGATGGTAAAATGCAGATTTAGTTAGTTGATTCACATGTTGGTCAAAGCTAAGATCTGCATCTAAAATCACACCGAAGTTCCTTACTGTTTCACGTGTAGTCATAGAGTGGGTTGACAGATAAGATTGGACCCTATCTCTGTCAGCCTCAGAACCGCCATTACATTATACTGCATGACATTAAATGTATTTTTTACCGTTTTGTGCCATTTCTTGCACTCCTGTTTAGATTGTTGTTTTCCTTTCCTTCAATGACATTTCTGACTGATAAGGATTTATTTTTTATGATCGATAAGCTCCTTTGGATCTCCACATTTCCATGTTTTTGTGAACTTTGATCAACTGCAAAGCCAAATTTGCTCTTGAGCCTTAAGAGTGACGGTCAGATGGATGGCCGTCTTTAAGGAGGCAGTGGATCCACCAAACATGCACAAACACACAGACACTTGTGCATTTCTCTTCCCATTCCCACAGCTTCTCAGCGATGAAGCAGGGAGAGGTAGTCGCTGATGTGAAACCTCAATTTCCAGCTTAGCTGCTCTGCGTGTCTCAGCCAGGTATCAGCCATGACCCACCTGGGCCAGATAAGCAGCTGCTAGACGCTGATCTGCCGCCTAGAAGTGAACTTTTAGTTCAGGAGAATCAAATCATTTCTGCACAAACAAATACAATTAAAGCCTGAAATAATAGAACTTTTGCAAAAGAAATCTGGGGTTGACCTGGACAGCCCCTGGTATGAAACTGTGAACATAAACAGGATGTTGGTGAAAATGAGAGATCACTTTCAAAATAAAAGTCAACAGGGTGCCCCCCCCCGTCAGAGGAAAGGACAAATGTTAGGAATAAGTTTCACAAACTTTCTCTTACACAGTAACTCCTTCCCAGGTGAGTGTTGACCAGCCGGCTTTTAATATAGAAAGCACAACAGCCATTATAAAACCAACAGATATAAGAACTCGTTTGTTCCATCAGCCATGAGACTCCTGAACAAACTGTGACGGTCTGGAGATGGTGCCTCTGGTTGGTATTTTTGTGGGTGTTGTCTTATCGGGTATGTTTATCCTGTTGTGTTCTTGGAGCGGTGGGCTCCTCAGCCAAACGTCTCTCACGGGACAATAAAGTATCGTGAAAGTGTCAGATCTAATGTCATTTTTGTGAAAATCTTTACTTGGGAAGCAAACACCAACTAAAGTAGCCTCTGTGACTTTGCTGGGCAGAAGAAGAGGGTTTTTAGACGTATGTGGTGATGGAGTGGAGCTTCTCCTCAGCTGTGGGGGGGGTTGGGATTCATTCCTCCGTCTTTACATGCAGTAGCGTTCTTGAACACGCCAAGAGATTTGGCGACGGGAAGGTTGATGAGGTCATCTTGAAACAGCACATAGCATAGATTTAACTACGTAATGTTACTATACACGATCCCTTGGATGAATAAACAAACTCTGGGATTGAATGAACTACTTTTATCATTTCATTTTTCTGTAGCATCTTAATTGCTGCCGCATCACCTGCTATTCTGTACAGCTTTACACACGGCTTAGGTTTAATATCAACCAACTAGTACAACTCGTGAGCATTAATCACCAACATAATTCACACTTTTGTGTACTGACTGACTCTTAGCACCTTTCACTACCAGTGAAGGAATTCAGCAGGTCAGTTTACAAAACAAAAGATCAGAATTCAGTTTTAATTTTTCTGTTCAATCTCCCAAACTGGTTAAAATAAGTTAAAAAAAAAGGAGCAGGATGATGATGAGACTCAAGACATGCTTCCAATGACATACAGTCATATGATAAGAACCCAATCAGTTTTATTTCTACAGGAAAACATGTAAACATTATTAACCCCTTCATGCCATATGCTGTTAATTCTTAACGTACCATTAAATCCGCTTAATTTAGCATCTCCTTGAGTGGAAATTAATAGAAAATATTTTAACATTTGGAAATTAGGTGAAGCATGAAGGGATTAAAGAAAGTGACTAACTAAAACAAAAAACGTCTTGAAAACCCCAGAAATAAACAGCCTGTGGTATTGATTTCACCTCTACGGTCGCCATGGCGATGGTCAGATCCCTTTTGCTTCCTTAACTTCTCAACCTGATGTTGCTCCACATTCCTGCAGACGTTTGCGATACACTTTCCGCCCTAAAGAATGTAAATCCAGCTTTTAGATGTTTTTTTCTCACTGATCCTGAAGATGTTGATAAATCTAAATATTAAAGATGCTAACTGAAGAGCAAAGTGTGTTGACATCATGAAGCCGCGGCAGTCAAAGGTCTACACACCAACACCATGAAACCACATTTGGAATAAAACGCCAGCAGTCAGAGAAGTACGAGAACATCTTTTGTTTGGGCTTGCCTCCTTTTTTCCTTTTACCCTGGACAGAAACGACATGTCAGACATAAAGGCGTCAGTACGATTCCCCTCAGTTTCTTAAAGTAAAGAGGACAGTGTGCCCAAACTGTCTTCAGCACAGAATCAGCAGCTTCAGTCGGACTTTGACAGTCAGAACGTTTGCTTTACAGCACAGCCAGAGCCTTTAATCCTTCCACCTCCACTCATTTGTTTCAGCAACACGTTTGATTTGAAACATTTAAATCTATTAGACAGCTTCAGAAAAAAGGCTTTTGGAACGTTTCATGTTCGATCCTTCTGCAGAAAATGGCATAAAGGACGGGGTTGGGGGGTGATGGTGGGGCATTATTTCAAGGGGGAGTGAGGTCAGAAAAAGAGTCAGCGTAAAAAGATAAAGGATGATTGACTTAACCAAAATAGGGGATCCTGATGGGTGGCCTGATGGCATTAGTGGGAGACCAATCCAGCCAGACAGGAGGAGTCGATGCAACAGCTCAATAGATCCGTAAAAGATAGAAGATAAAAGGCTTCCATTCCCAAAGTTTAATTCAGCCAAGAGAAGAAATGTGCTTCATGTTAATGAAATCACTCCAATACAGATGTTTTGCATCTGCAGCCGGTAATGAAGGACTTTTAAACCACAGAGACACACATCATACTCAGCAGCTCAAATGAACAGTGACAGATCCTGAAGCAGATCCAGAGACACAGAGAGGACTCGCATTGTTTTCCAAATTAGAACAGAGTGGGAGTGAAAAGGACAGTTTGAGATGCTGCAGGATGCGGTGGCAGCAGCGACAGTAAGATGGCGACAAACATCAGGACAGTCGGTTCCATTTGAGCAGACAGTCCCATGTGAATCCCAACACGGTTAAATGAAATGTAAGACTTACATCCCAGCAGTAACGACACTAACTTCCAACAGCGCTCAAGTTAAAGAAGACAAAAGGTTTTACCAAAAGAGTTCCAGAAAGGTGACCTAAAACCGATACATGCATAATAATAATAATATTAATATTATAATGGATACCACAGGAAGTCATTCAACATACTCATGACTACCAGAGAAAAAAAACTGTCCAGTCAAATGTTTTATGAATCCATCAAAAACTACAATTCCCAGAACCCTCCCCTTTCTTTGCAAAGCCCCAAATATCCTCAGTTCATTCAGGAGTCTGCAGTGTTCAGAGATGTTCTCTGAACATGAAACCATCTCCTGGTGTCTCCGAAACTTCCAAACGCCAGTGAAATAACTCTGATGCTTTACCAAGTCAGTGACCAAGTGGAAGAGCGTCCGCCCCGAGACTGGGATGTTGTGGTTTCTAACTGGTGCACGGAAACAAGACCATATTACTCCCATTTTAGCATCTCTTCATTGGCTCCCAGTTCGCTTACGCATTGATTTAAAAATTCTCTTATTTGTTTTGAAATGTCTCCATGAACTCGCTCCAAAATATCTGTCTGACCTGATTCAGGTCCAACATGGCGCTGCCTGTATCGCGGGAAAATGGCGTCTGAATTGACTTTCTTTAGAGCCGAAGGCAAAACATTTTCTATGAATGACGACACACCTGCTCAGTCCAGTTCTTTACACACCATCAGTGCTGTCAGTGTTAAGGGTTTGGATTGGGGGGGTTAAACCATCATATGGTTCCTAAGCACAACTGGGGTTCCCCCAAGGGGAGGGGTCAGGTGTGAGGAAAAAAGCAAAGGTGAGAGATTTTAGAAACTTCAAATGAATTCTTTAGTCATGTTTACAACTACAATTCTGTTCAGGAGAGTTTGCACCTTCCAGATTGGAACAACATCCATTTAAAAATGTTAAAAACAATAATAAACATGTCATATAATCCAGTGAGGATTTTCTTAAATTGTTCAACAGCTAATAAAAGCCTAAAACATTGAACAAATAACACTAAAAAAGGGCGGGGGGGGGGGGGGGGGGGGCAGAAACAAATAGAGAATGCTGACAGTGTGAAAATGGATGGGAAGTGAACACAAAAACATTCAAACGTTTAAGAGGAAGACACTAATAAGAGGTTCCTTGGGGCAACTTATTGCTCTGTAATCATTATTGAGCTGGGAACGCCACCAAGCTAATTAAAGGTTGAATGTATTTAACGTGGCAGCGTAAGCATGCCATCTAGAAGAGATCAGGGGAATAGAAACGATAGAAAAGGTCCAGAAGAAGCATGTCGTGCAAACATTCGTAGTGTTTAAACAGAGAAAGGCGTCGGCTTTTCTGCTGACTTATGCTCCTGAACGCAGAAAGATAATAGTTATAAAAACAAACAAAATAAAAACGGGTCATTTGCATCAAATCTCTCATCTGTGCTTTGAGCGGCGAACACGGTTTCTGCTTTCAGAGGCTTTTATTCAGTACAAGTGTTAAATGACAGACAGCCATGCTGAGGAGCTTCACCAAAACACACTAGAAGTTCCTCGTTTTCAGCCAATGCTGGCTTTTCCCAGTTAATTATGCAGCAGTGAGCCTAATCTGCCGAATCACAGCAAAGTGGATTAGAAGATGGGAGCGTTTAATCAAAGTATTCAGTCAGCCTAATTACACACATCCCATTTCCCAACACAACATATCCAGACCTATCTGCCACTGAAGGTAAACATCACTGCTTCTGCTTAGACGGCCTTTCAGGAAAAAATAAATATGATCTGCTTGGATGTGTAAAAAATTCATGAAATGTAAACAAATGTGTTTATTCCAATACCAAATGGATTTGTCAGCGCATGTGGAGCGTGCACGTGACATGCAGGAGGTGCGTCAGGGAAAACGAACCTTTATTAATGCTTGTTGATAAAGGGGCTGTTGTATGTGTTGGCATGCGATAAAAAACTATAGTCATGATTAGGGACGCCACAGTGTGACACCGAGCTGCATGTCACACCAGTAACTGAAATATGGGGAAGTGAATCGTTGCATTCACATTTGGATATGTTGAAGTCAAATGTGTCGAAACTTGAGAAGAATTCATTTGTTTTTGTTACATAACACCAGGCCTATTATAAGCCAGGGGGGGCCGTAGGCGGCCCGTTACACTGTTTCATCTGGCCCGCCAATCTGGAATAATTTACATAGATAATCCTAGTTATGGTTTATTTTCCCTGTGGTTCAGCCGTCCCGTGTAGGGCAACGTCTCCCCATAGATGTTGCCCTACAGAACCACCGACCATCGTTTAGTGGTGTTGGAAGAGTTGTTGTTTTTCTGAGGTCCGTGTGTGTGTGTGTGTGTGTGTGTGTGTGTGTGTGTGTGTGTGTGTGTGTGTGTGTGTGTTTGTGTGTGTGTGTGTGTGTGTGTGTCCCGCAGCATTTTGAACACGGAATTTCTCTCTTTTTGCCTTTGAAACCTAATTGATGGGAAAGCAAATGGTTGCATCCCCAGTAATACTCCAGATCTTAGCATTAAGGAAAACAAATTGTGTTTTTACCATGCGTCATTTTCTGATGGTGGAGAGCATTTATAAAGAAAATTAGGCTTAAAACTGTCTGAGTATTTTTTACTCAAATAGTTGTGAATCAGGAGCAGAAGAAAAAGATGTGATGTAGAAAACACGCTGGGCGGAGCCACTAGCTCCTTGCTCCTCTCCACACCGTAGGGGGAAGGGGGGGGGTTCCATCCCATTAGTCCCGCCCACAACTCAGAGGTAAAGTTCTGATGAACTCCTGCCGCTCTGCAGAAAGTATGTTCTAGAAAACGACACAGGTTTGGGATTTTGGCTAAAGCGACTTCATTCAAAGACCACTGCGAACGCTGTGAACATAAAGCAAAGGATGATCCCAGTGGGACTTACAGGACATTTTGGTGCATTCTGAATGTAAAGCATTCTAGTCTGTTTGCACTGAAACAGACTTGTTACCTCAGCAAACATCTGCTGCTCTTTGCAAACAGTGAAATGAGTTCCCAAAGTGTTAGCTTAAGAGGTGAAAGCAGCAGGTGCAGACCCTCATGGGCGAGCCAGCTTTGCATCTCCTCATCGGTCTGATAAATGATGAGCAAACTGCTGGTTTAGTCCCTCCATGCAAGCTGTCTGAAAAGCTCCCACAGCGTTTGCATGTAAGATCAACTTTACTTTAATCCACACAGAAGAGGCTTTCCTCACCTCTGGGATCCGCCATCACGGCTCCCTTTGTCCTCCTGTCAATCAGCTGCTTGTTACACTAACCGGTCCCTGGTGTCGCCTCACACGATCTGCTCGCATTAACCATATGCTGTTACAGCAACGCCATGACTTAGCCCAACAGACGCCATGGTAACTGACTGTGACCCATCAGACTGCTCTGGAAACCTGACCGCTGTGTAGTGAGCCAGAGAGTCAGTCATTCATTTCAAAGTGAGGAGCCAGAAAGGTCAACAAACAGAGAAACAAATAAATACGAGGCACAAATAAAGTAACTTCAATCCCTGACAGTCCAGAGTCCTCTTTCACAGAGTCAGATCAGAGAATCTTTTTAAATTAAAAGTTGAATATCTTTGAGTTGGTTACAGATAAAACACTTTATTTAAGGACTCAGTAAAATGAACTTGATGGAGGTTTCCCGATGGGAAAAGCGGTGGGTGTCCGGACTGAACATTGACTGGATGTTCCCCACAAACCCCTGATGTGGGTGCTGCTGCTGCATTTCTGTGTTTACGCTGACATAACGGGTGGGCCTCCTCTGTGAGGACATCTGCTTAGCTAATAAACAATAATCTTGACAAATTGTTGCTGTCTGATGTCTCAATCAACGCTCACAATCACACCCATGAGAAAGCCATTATGAGCCAGGCCAAGGACGTGACTGACAGTTCGGCTGGAGCAGGGCGGCGCTGGCCTGAAGCCCAGCCGCCCGAGGAGAGACACTGATTCATGGCCAGAGGGCAGGTTTGGGAAGCACATCTACGTCCTTCAGCGCTTGTTTCATAGCCGACTTCATGAACAAACTTCCTACAGTCAGACATGATGCCAAACAAAGATGCTGATCCAGACCTTTGCTGTGGAGGCCGCAGAATTTCAGGTCAATGTGATTTCCTGGCTCAGATTCAGGGAGATCCTGGGCGTTTGTCCTGGGCTGTAGTTTCATATTTTCAGCTACAATGATCAATAAGGTCAAACTGACTGATAAGTAAGTAAGAAGTAAGTAAGTAGTTGTCCCAAATAAAAAATGTTAAAGCCAAACATATTTTTTCTACCTTGTCAATCAACAAACCAAAAAGAAATGAATATAACAGAAATAACAGAACTTGACCTTCTTATTATGCTACAACTCCAGGCTGGAGTAGCTACAACCCAAATTCAAACCCAGAAAACCTTCAGAGGAGGAGCCTTTGCAGCGTCATTCATCAATGTCAATCACTCACCTATGGGCGTGTCCTCATAGATCAGAAGGTAGGTTGAGAAGAAGTAGTTTAGAAAGCGTGGCGGCTGATTGGAGGCTGGAGACAAGACAAATGGAAGACATTATTATACAGATGAACACGTTCTCATCAAATATGCACAACAGCAGGAACGGCAGTTCTTTAGTGGTCAACGGCATAGGGAGTAACGGATTACTAGAGTAACAGATACCTTTTTGCCGTAGCAAAACAGTGTAAACATTACTAATAATCTTAAAGGGATATTTTACTCATACCATGTTCAGTAACTCGCATATTACAAAAGACTTAAAGCTTAAAATCTTTGTTCATATCAGTAAAACTATGAGGCATTTGAGGATAAATCTTTTTTCTTAGTTCTCTGTTTGGCCAGTTTTGCTTTCCTCAAAGTAGATTTTGTTATTTTTGGGACTAAAACTATAGCCCTGGTTTCCCGTACTGGTTCTGTGGGTTTTTGGGTTGTCCCGGTCCGTAAAGGGTCCCGCAGTTCCCTTGAGGCTCGTACAGCCACCTCAAGGAGCGTCATGAAAATGGAACGTACCATTGTTGTGTGTGCTTGACGCTCCTTGAGGTGGCTGTACAAGCCTCAAGGGAACTGCTGGAAGTTCCACGCACTTATGGCGCACGGGTAATGCCGTCGTGCGGCGTCTTTACACCACATTCTAGTCGTTAGTAAAGGCCGTGTCCCACAGCCACTACGTACATTGGAAAAATTGAGAAAAGTTGTGTTTTTTATGTGAAATGTATCATAAATGAACCACGTTAAAACCATGGAAGAAGTAGGTAGTAAACCACGCAAAGAACCCGGAAACCCGCACTTCTTTGAATTTCTTCACTTTGGCATTCAGAGGACATCATGTCAGCACCATGGTCAGCTCCCGCAGCCAGCCTTCGCACTGCTTTGTTTTCATTAAACAGTCGGATACCCCCGATCCGCACCAGTCCCAAGTCATGGCGCTAGCCCGGTGCGTGTCGCCTGTCGTACGTGGCTGCTTTCCATGCAGACGGGGGGGAGGTACATGCATGTACCTTGCTTGATTATTGTACTGTTTCTATGCATTTCATTAGTCATACGTGCATCAATTACATCTTTTGAATGCGATATGTACGGCGTAGACGTGATGTGAAAGTTATACATCTGGGGAACATGCGTGAAAAATCCGTTAGACAAACGTGAAACGGTCGTGGACAGACACAAAGTTTTTGTGTGCATCTCGTAAAAATCACGCTCAATTGCATAAGATGTACGTAATAATTGCGTATATGTCAACCGACCAAAACTTTTAAGACAGCTCTTAACCCAATTCACAAAAAGACCCGTCACCTGAACCCCTTAGACTTCTGCACACATTGTCATGTGACGAACACACATGAATGTATCACGTATGGATCATGGAATACCAACATTTCATACGTGAAAAATGCACGTAGTGTCTGTGTGACACAGCGTTGAGATGCGAGTACTGGCTCCTCAAGCATGTGCTTTCAGTGATTTTACTTTACAGAACTACATGATTGCAGCATCTGCCCATCATCACCATCAGGTTTCCAGAAAGCATCTTCTAAAGCGTGGAGGGTCTTCAACATGACGGGCAACCCGAGCAGACGGGTTTGTGTTGCACAGATGCGCCCAGAACAGGAAGGAGTTAAATGGTTAGCGTGGCTCAAGCTGATATCTGATGTCAGAAGCTTTTTAGGAAGATAAGGGAACATAGCTGCTGGGCTTTGATCTGCCAAGCAGGGTTGTTGACAATAGACGCATTGAAATAAGTTGGGAGCCGGCCGATCTCATTGATGTCAGAGATCCTGATGGAGGGAATTGCTGCCTTAAAAGAATAGCTTTTTGTTCAGCCGTGTGCCTATCTGAGCAGAACAAGATGCTCATCCGCGGCTTGTCAGCACAGCTCTTAACTGCCAAAAACATGGGCTGAGCATTATGGGATGGAAGGTAATGAAGGTTAAAAAGCTCCTGTCTATACCGGTGGCCTAATTACTGTGAATCAGGATGAGGTGGGCAGCGGAATGCAGAAAGATCACAGCCGTGATCATCAGCCCAGTTTGCTGAATCAGGGAGGAAATGTTAAAGAGGAGCAGCCAGAGTGCTGATGGGTTAGCCAGGAATAACGGAAAAAAAGGAATCAAAGATTGAAAGAATGGAAATGCCGACTAGAAAGAAGGCTGGAGTAAAACGCTTAAAGGCCGAAGGGGAGAGAAAGCAATGATTAACTCTTTAAAGCTGATGAAAAGAGGTTTTGCCGGTTGCTCATTAAGTTTACTAGCGGCTTCAATGCTGCAGGATCGAACGCTCCTCTGGCCTGTCACCGCTTTGCACCGCGTGCAGCTCTGCCTGTCACTAAATATCCTTCGCGTTCTCATGAGAGGCTTTTAAAGCTGAAACATGCACCGCTAACGTGTGCATTGATCTGCTGGAGCGTGAATTTCAGTCAAAGAACTTTTCTTTCATGTTTCTTCAGACAGAGAGGTCAAAGCTGTTCATGCCGTCATGATCAAATTGCAGTGATTGCATACATTTAAGAGCCCCATCTAGTCTCTTTATCAGGAGAATATCGAATGAATTGAACATAAACTGGAGTTAGGATTGCAAATATCAGTGAAAAAGTGTTTAGTTTTCTTATTTAGGATTTTTGGCAAAAACAATTTGAAAATTAAAGAAAACAAAAGGTACTAATCCAAAAAAAATGATTGGCTTTGTATTTTTAGAAAAGAAATGTTTTAATGTATTAAAGAAAACTAAATATTTTGTTTCTGGGATTTCACAAATCCCACACATTCATGCTTTACAGAGCAAAAGCTTGTGGATTTTCAGATTTAGGGGACTTACCTTCACACATCGAATTCAAAACGAGGAAAAGGAGGAGTCTGGCAGCGGACATCCTGCCACCTAATCCCACAAGCCACGACATCACCTGCACCTGAGAACAGAAAAACAGCTGCTGTGATGGATTCAAACATGAACGCGTCCGTCTAGCCATGTCCTCATGTTTCAGTGTTTCAGTTTCACCCATAACCCCCTTTGAGCCCACCCTCATTGGCTGAGCAGCTGTATAGGCAAAACAAATTTAACTGAACTGGCAAAAGTAAACTTGAATTTCCTGAGCAATGGGGGTTTTTGTTAACCACGCCCACATTCCTGATATGTTCATTTACCGCAAAGGGGAGGGGGGGGTCTAAGGGCAGGGATGCCAGTTTAGTTTAGTCAGATTCTTAGTTCAATTTAGTATTTTCCTGTTCAATTCTTTGTATTTATGATCCTTGTGATTTTGGTTTACTTTTTCAATTACCAATACAAAGCCCATTGAGACGACTGTTGCTGGGAATTTGGGCTGCAAATAAAATTGAATTGAATTTACATCAAAGTTTTTGGTCAGCTTGAGCCGAGGATTCGGGTATTACATTTTCACAGTATTCCAATAAAAACGCCACTTCAGCGAGCTTTCCACGCCAGCGGTTTAAAGTCTACAGACATCAGAACTAATGTTTTCTTCCCACAACTCCACATATGGCAATGCCTGGGAGTTTACATACAGTATGTGGAAAGTGCTAAAGATGATTTTCCTTTCTGGAAAGATTAGAATAGCGAGGGAAAACTTTCTCCTCAAACATGCAGTAAAACACAAAGAAGAGAAAGCCCCATGGTGTGTGTCTTTTCATGTCTTTGTTTGGGCACAGCCATGCAAGCCAACTGAATCTGAACTTTGCTCAAAAAAGAAGAGAATCCAAACAGTTCAGCCTTTTCTTCCATTTGGATTTGGTGTGTGATCAGTCTCACCACGTAGAAAACAAAAGGAGCCGGTGATCCAAACAAGTCAGGGAACTGGAGACTTCCTGTCACTGACCAGCTGGGGATGGGCAATGATTGCTTAAAGGCTGCAACACAGGTGAAGCTGATCAACCAATCTACCTGGCAAGGCTGCCTGCAGGTGGGGGAAGGGGTGTGTCCTGACAGTTGGCTTCAAGTCACTTTTTTGGGGGACAGTGACAAAAACGGTGTTTTGGTTGATTAGTTTCTGCTTTTTACCAGACATTATATTTATAATCAGGACGTTTGTCATAACTGTTGACATGGTAAAAAAACAATTACCTGTCATTTCAGTTCTAGCAGTTCCATCTATAAAACTAAGAATGACATGTTTGAGTTGTTAGATTGTCATTGGTGGACATCGTCTGATGGTTTCTTCTGGACAGCAGCTCAGAACGGAGCAGCCAGGCTGACTTTCATCTCCACCTTCTGCTTTGTTTTTGCTTCTTTTCACTCATCTCCTCCAGCGAGGAGGCAGTGGTCTGCAAACTCATTCAGTCCCAATTTCAGAATTGAAAGGTTATCTTGGTTCTCCTCTTCCGGGGCCCACAGTGCCTCATGTCATTGTGGAAACTGTGCAGACACAGGATTGCTTATCCTCCAAATACCTAATAGCTAAAAAAAAAAACCTCAAAAACAATTATGGGTAAAAAGATTGGATACAGTTTTGGCCTTGCCTTGCTTCAGGTGCTGTTAAATATGTACAACATCCAGAAGATTAAACTCTGACAGAGCACCTGAACTTTACAGGTGAGCGGGATGTGAGGTCAAAATTGGTTTGTAATAGTTTATTGCACATATGCACATCTGCGTATTTGTCATATTAGCTTTGCATGAGTTTTCGTTTCCAAAGACGCATTTGTTTTCATTTGGATCCTTGTTTCCTGTTTTCTGCATGACTCCTCCTGCCCCCCCCCCCCTGCTGTAAAGGATTCAAAATTCTGTTGTTCCCAACACTGCAGATGCCTCCCAACTCAATGACCTTTTCCTTTTTTTTTTTGTTTTTCTCAGAAGATGGTAACAACGATCCACACGGATTCACCTTTTTGACCTCTTCAGACCCGAGTTCCTGTTTGATATGCTGTTTTTTCCCTAGTCACAGGGCCCAAAATAATCAGGAATGTACTACAGCGAAAATAAAATCCACAATGTGATGTCCTCATGTGCAGACGCCCAGTCTCAAGTGGTAAAAGCAGAAAAGTGAATTTCCTTTTGCACCAGTTCTACTTTTCGAGGCAGCAGAAACTTGAGGTCTGCATGCAAACAAACGCACAGTCTGTCAGATTGAGCAGCTTAAACACGAGAAACAACGAGGCCTCAGGCCAGAACCTGGGTGTTTGTATGTTCCAGGTGGGATCTGCCCCCCCAGGGATAAAAAAATAAGTCTATTTACACCTGCACAAACCCAAATGATGGCTGGAGAAGTCTTCAGCAAACACCATAAGTAACTAGGAAGAATATTTAACTTTGAAAAGCTCTACTTACCGAAGAGTTGATGTTTTTGCATCAGGAAAAACAAACTATTATTTCATATTAAGCTGGAAATTATCCAGCAGAGGTCAATAAAAAGGAAAACGTTGACACAAAACTTAAGATATGGTAGCATGTGCAGCTAATATTGTCATAAACTTGTCCACAAACCCAGCAGAGCTTCGGGGTCTGCAGGGAGCGATCGGCTGGTAGAAATGAGTCACAACGAAGCTGCTGTTAGCCGCTATGCTGCACATTGATGCATCTGCTGTGTTTCAATCCAAACATGAAACTTTCTGATGCCTTTGCTTAAAATGCTGCACACATTTTCTTCTATTGTGTTGTAATCTTCTGTTTTCAGGAAGCATTTTGAAGACACTCATCTTGAAAGAAGCCACACAAAAAAGCTTCTTTGTCTTCAAATTTCTTAATTTTTCAGTATTTGAGTCAAATTTCATTTCAGTGGAAATCGTCTGCAAACTTGTTTGTTTTTATGATCGTTGCTCTCCAGTCCTCTACCAGAGGCCTGGGAGCTTGAGGGTCCTGCTGGGTCTCAGCTGTTCCCAGCACTGCGCTTTTCTGGACTGAGAGGTCTGAGGTCTTTCCAGGTATCTGTTGTAGCCACTCCTCCAGCTTGGGGGTCACTGCCCCCAGTGCTCCAATTACCACAGGCACCACTGTCACCTTCACTTTCCAGGATGGTTTCATTTAAATAACTAGTGTGGGACAATGGATTAATTTAAACCAAGTCAAAAGTATTTAGTTTATTTTTTCATGAGAATAACTTCCAATGATTCTCCTGTAAGAATCTTTTGTCTTTTTCCGTGATCTATACAGCACCGTATTGTTTCTAATGTAATTAACAATCATGTTTAGGATGTGAGCTTCTACACATGAAGTATTGTGATGCTTCTACAGTCTGAACTTTAATTTGTGAAAAACAGGCTGATTATGTTTGTTCAACAATCTGGTCTTTAAAACCCACCAGAAAAGAGTCAGCACGGCTGGCCAAGCTGTTAACCAAAAACATTATTAGACCACATTGTTTACTGCAAGTTGGGTGTTGCCAAAAGAACATCATTTCTGGAAAAACAATGGGCTTCCAAGCTTTTTAAATGTCATCACTCCATATCTGGAGCCGGAACAGTCAATTTGACTCCACGGCCTCGGAAAACCTTTGTTTCGTTTTGACGCTGCAGCAGAAGATAGTAAATGCCTGAATGAAGTTATCTGCATGAAAAAATAACCCGAGAGGAAGCATGTTCTTTGTGACCATGTTGATATGAATGTGCGAGCCTGCAGTGTTCCAGCTGTTCCACTCTTAAATACATATTCCTAATTCCACTATTGTGTTCTTAGCACCACTTGAAATAATGGTACTGCAAGTGGCGGGCTAATTAGTTCCATTTAAAGGTTTTACATACAGGACCAGTGTGTGAGCATTCACGCAGACGTCCATGGGCCAGAAAAGAAGTACCACTACAATCAAGGCATTAACAATGTGGCTGCAGAAGAATGGAAAGGTGAGAGCTGCCAATCACGGGTCTCAACCAACAACCGCTTTGGGCTGCAGCTTTCACAAGCTGGAATTGAAATCATTTTCTTGTTTGCAGACTGTATGACGAAAAGATGATACGAAACACTGCAGAAGCTAGAACCTTAAAAGTGAAATGTTTTTCATTTATAAAAAAAGCTACATTTCTCCAATGTTTACATTCTTGTGACTCCTTAACTGTTGATGTAATGGATGTACATCTTACGGATTCTGTAGTGTACAAAAGACACTTTAGAGTGGTGAATTGGTGACACAATCAATGGAGCGGCACTGGAAGAGGCGGTTAAGCAGGTCGGCTAACGACCAAAGGGTCGGCGGCTCGATCCCCACCAACCCCGGCAAGACACTTCACCCTCCCCTGGTGTGTGAACCCGTAAGAATGTCCCGGTGAAGGTCAGAGGGGTCGTAGCTACGCCATCGCTAACCATCACCAAGTATAAATGAGGAGTGAATGAATAATGGACATTCATGAAAGTGCTCTGAG
>CM074500.1:1225189-1342689 GCA_037389245.1 Oryzias sinensis
GTTCTGTGGAGAACCTTGTATTGAATAAGTTGCAGATTAGGACTTTTGGTCATATTAAAGGCATTCAAACAGATCTGTAGCCAAAATTGATCACTAGAATTCAATGATAGCTCAGACTACCATTTTGTCATGGGTAAATTGTTTCATCTATGTTAGATATCAACTTGTACATTTTGGAGGTGATCTTGGGATTTTTAAGGTCCATGAAATGTGTTACTGTAAGGGGAAGGTCTAGGTCTATTTGGGTCAGGCAGTATTTAGTGCTTATAGCTGATTTAAGTTGCTGATATTCTAGAAATTTGTTTATATTAATTCCATAGATTGAGGATAACGTTGAGAGGGACATAAATGTTCTATTCTGAATTATATGCTGGAACTGCTGGATTCCTTTGTTCTTCCATGAAGCAAAATGAATCATGTTTTTGTTAATTAAAATGTCAGGGTTATTCCAAATGGGGGTGAGTTTGCATGGAAATAATGTGAGGTTGATTTTTTTCTTCTTCTTTTTTCTTCTTCTTTTTTTGGCAAAGAAATAAACAAAACATTAAACATGCATTTATTATGTGGGGACAATTTGCAGCCCTAAGGTTTTCTCCATATCTCAGAAAATTCTATCTTATTAAGTTAGTAGTAATGGTTAGAGGTGCTTCATATTGCATGACTTCCACTTTTTTCTGTAGTTTTCTGTCTCTCATCGCAGTACTTTTATTGGCAGAAGTACTCTTATCATTGTAAACTGGCCTTTAGAGGTATTTTCAAATGTGCTCTTCTCTTCTTCAGCCTAATAGATGTGAGGGAACAATAGAAAAGTCATGCATGACTATTAACCAGACAAGACAGTGAATCTGAATTTCCTGCGTGTGCTGAGCACATCCATCTATCCACTCCCAGAAAAAACTAGACTCCTGCCGTATGATTCAATGACTGCAGTAGTAAATGGAGAGAAACACGTGGCGGCAATTAGGATGACACACCACTTACCTGGTGGGGGAAACCCATTATGACTTCCATCCCAGTCTGGCAGATGGTCAGATGCACACCCTCAGTTCTTCATCTTGTATGCATTTAGGGCATTTGCAGCAAAATGTGCACCTCTGCAGAGAGCACTTGCAATCAGTGCTGCCCTCCAAAGTGCCCCTATTTCTTCAGTACACATCACTCGATTGCAGGGAGCCATGGATTGGTAGCTGGAACTGACTTCAGGCAGCAGAATGAGTTGAAACCTTGAATCCTGCATCAGATTGCTCAAGCTGAACAGTTTTCCCAGAGCGCGTCTCATATATATTGTAAAGCTCCCTGATGTTGTTCCGTTCCCTGAGAGCAGAATGTTGCACTCTGTCTTTCGTGCACTGCTTCTGTTTCTTTGAGGTTTTAACTTTGGTGACATAATACAAGAGAGAAAACTTTGGAAACATCATTATTTATTTAAGACGACAGGAGCCAGAGCGCAGATGTGGTAGAAAATAAAGCATGTGGGGCATTTTCCTTCAATGGGAATTAGAAGGGTAAGATACTGTACATCAGCTGGGTGACGCCATTCCTGAGAGGGAAATCCTCTAAAATACCCGCTGAACTCAGCGAGGAAATGTCCCCACTGGATTTGTTGCACAGGTAGCGTCCTGTGACAGTTGTACGCTGGAATTCACGGAGCTCCTGGGGGCTGGATTTGATACACCTGTGGCCAGGCCAAGTGATTCAGACACCTGATTCTGATCATTTGGATGGATGAACCAATACCTTTGTCTTCTTGGGTGAAAACCATCATAAGGGCAGTTGACAGCAGGTGAGGGGGCAGTCAGTCTGGAGGTACATCGCTGTCTTTTACAGTACAGTACTTACAGGGTATTTAAGTGGTAATTGTATGGTACTTCTGTTGTACCTGCTGGGTACTTACAGGGTACATGCTGTGTATTTTTGTGGTACTATATTTGCTTAATACTTGTCTGGTACCTGCTTGGTATTAACCCTTGTGCTATCCTAGGCACGTTAACGTTGGGAGTTGGGTCATCTAGACCCACTAGACAGTGCTCTGACCCTTTTTTCTTTTTTCTTCAATGATTTGTGAACTTCACTGGTGTCCATGGATTACATGAAATCTTTCCACCTGTATCCACCTTTGTCATGGTAGGGAGAACACCTCAATGGAAGGATCGGGTCATCTGGACCCCATAAGATAGCACAAGGGTTATGCTGTAAACACTAGGTTTTTACATAGTACCTATAGGGCATTTATGTGTTGTTAATGTTTTTTTTGTATAAATACCAGAGAACCACATTAGCACACAATCTCTTTTGTCGATCAGTTGAAACAGGAGTTTACAGTTGCCATTGTTGGAATTAATGAGTTGTGAGTTGAAAGCTGATTTGGACTGAGCGAATTGGTCCTAGAGAGGGATAAGTCTGCGACAGATTGGGGACCTCTCCAGGGTGTCCCCTGCTTTCGCCCGTAAGTGGACGGGATAGGCTCCAGCAGCCCAGTGGCCCCATAAGGGACAAAATGGAAGAATATGGATGAATAGAGGGATAAGTGAGCTTTGTATGGTTCTAGGTGGGTGTTGAGGCCTGTTTTCTTGCAGAAAAGAACACATTACCCCTGTGTTAGCTTCACTTGGATCTAGAATCCAGTTCAAAATCCTCTTGCTAACCTATAAGGCCTTACATGGTATGACCACATAATATATGAAGGACCTCACAGTGCCTTACCATTCAAACAGAACGCTTTGCTCACAAAATGCAGGCTACAACCTCATAAACTGCTTGTAGTTCAAAGAATTTCTAAAGGTACAGTTGGAGGTAGAGCCTTTAGCCACCAAGCCCCTGTCTTATTTAAATCGCTGACCTGCAGTCTTCCTCAGATTGTTTTGCACAAACTGTCAGTCATCAGGATTCTGTAAGAACAGACCAGGATCACAGCCGAAAAGGGGCACAGACGCAGAGAAAAGGACAGATCCAACCCACACTGGGCCAGTCAGGATCCAAAACGAGGCGTGAAGAAAGGAAAACAACGTCACTATTTAATACATCTGGGGAATAACAGAACCCAAAGGGTCACGAAGAAATGTAACATGAACACTGTGAGCACACCTCACATCAGAACACAAACAAGTGGAGTGACTGTGACGAGAGAAAAACACAACGGCCGCATTTACACTGCAGGTCTTGATGCCCATATCCGATTTTTTTTTTGACGACCCACAACCATTTTTTGCATTTACACTATACAATGCTGAAACTATCAAACATAGACATTCTGACGACTATGTAGCAGCATTTCCACCTTCCGCGGACCTCCTTCTGACTTTTGTGATTGCGGTTGTCATGGAGGCAACGCAGCGACGGATGGAGGCGTGGCCTTGGGCGCTGCTGAGGGGATGCATGGGAGAGGAAAAAGGAGGGCTGCTCGGCCCTCTCTGAGTTTTGAATAAGGACGTGTTTGCAGACGTGCTGTACTAACAGTTTGATCCAAGTGTTGAACCTTTCATGCGCGATGACTTCTCTTTTCCGACCGTGGTCAGAAACACACGGGAGATTTCCTCCAGGGCCAAAGGCGGATTCTCCTTCGGGGTTCACTTTTCCGTTCCAAACCCTCAGCCTCCAGAGTGGGTTAAAAATGACTCCAAAACTTTTGGGGGAGGTCTGAAGCCTGAGGCTGAAAGGTAACAGCTGACAGCAACATCAGCGCACAAAAGCACCTTAATAAGTCATGTGATCTCAGTTGAATTCATGTCACTGACGTACGACGCGCATTTACTGGGGAATATCTGATTTGTCATAACCGATTTGTATCCGATTTTTTTTCTACATATGAATGAGGCCTGTAACCGATCTGAGAAAAACGGAATCCATGCGCTTTTGTCCTGCTTACACATTCACCGGTCATATCCGATCTGTGCCACGTGAGAGGAAAAAATCGGAATTGGGTCACTTGAACCATGCAGTGTAAATGTGGCCAACTTTACACAACACAAGAACACGTAATTGCAAACTAAGCAAACCAAAGGGCACCATCCTCATAAAAATGTAACAAGACCAGAAATGCAATGAAATTCCAAAATCCAGAGTACGTCCTGAGGAAAAGCTTACGTTAAAGAAAGAGGACGAACATTTAGCACAAGGAGGGAGAAGAAAATGGACAAGAGAAGAAGCCAAGAGAAGACTTGCAAGATGAAATCGCAACAAAATTCCATCATGCATTGGGAAGACACAACGGGAACTAAAAGAAATAAGTTCAGAGGAAAACGAAAACAGAGGAACAAGAGGGTTAACTGGGTTGAAGAGGCAAACAGAGGACAGAAAGAGGGGGCGTGGCCACTGACAGGCCACGCCCACCATAAGCAGCTCAGAGTGACACTCCATGATGGATTGAAAGCCTTCAGAGGATGAGTGCAGGCTGCAAACATGTCAGTGTGAGCTGAACCTTTATCCTTCAGTTGTCAGACAAAAACTCCTGTGAACGTACACGAGAGTCAAAAAGAATCGGAATGCTCCAAAAACTCATAATTATGCATCATTTTGAAAACGGCTGCTGACTGGGCATTCCTGAAATTTGGTCTTTCATGCTTTCTGTCTGATTGATCTCCAGAGGGGTTACAATCTCATCCTCCACATTTTTTTTTAATTATTTAAATAAATGTTGTTGATTTTTTGAAAATTTTTCTTAATACAGAATACAGCTGCTCCTGTAAGAACAAAAACAAAGAAAAACAACACGACAACAAAAAAACAAAAAAAAAAAAAGACAAACAAATAGCAGAGTGCAACTAAAACATTGTTTCAAGTCCGGTCAGAGGGAGCAGAATATTGTGACCATTTCTTCCATCGATCTTCAAGTTTTCTTCTTCAAGAGTTTGTGTTTTTAATTTTACTCTTGTTAGGTCTTATTTACCCCTATTTCAAACTCTGCACTCACTCACCTCATCATTCCCAACGGTTATTGGCGTGTCTTTCTGCACGCTGCATCCTCAGATTAGTTTGATTTGTAGTCTTTTCATGGTCGGTGCCTTCTGTGCTGTCTGCTGTTGTGACCACCTGCTGCTCTTTAAGATTTCTCTTCAATTAGGTTTGATTATTTTTCTTTATCCAGCTGTCTTCTGTTTAGCCGTCCTGCATTTATGTCCTTTTAGAAAAAAAAAACATTTCAAGCTACAAAGGAAAATATAAAAATATTCACAAAGTGCCAATATGTACAACTCTCTGCCACAAAAATTCATTATCCATAAAGGATGTTTGTGCCAGGCACTGAGCAATCTGAACCCTAGAAATGCCTGTTAATGTCTGAAAAATGTCTATTTTCTTTGAAACAGGTTCACAGAGTTTCTGGAGCCTTTTGAGAGAGTCATTCAACCAGAGGAGCTTTGGCTTTACAAGAATCCTTTGGTGGAGTCAGACCACATTCCCAAGAGAGTCATGTTCGTAAGTACCTGCTAATAAATTGACAACAATGACCACAACAACTCTTATCCTTTTTTCCTTTTGTGTGCAGCATGTTTTTTTTAACTGTAGCTCCTCCTGTTAACTATGGATCCCCTTCACTATGTCTGCCACTGTGATGGTTACTGGATTGTGTTCAGGGAACCTGCTGGGTTCTTTTCTCAGCCACTGGGCATTGCTGTCATGTCTTTCTCCCACATTGGGGCTAAAAATCGCCTCCAGCTGCTTTAGGTCGTTTACACTTAATCATTTCTTTCAGAATTCACTCAAAATTACATCTTTTTTTAAGCCTGTAATAAAGACATGGGCAATAAAAGCAAAACAAAGATTTAGTTTAGTTTTCTGTCTTTTTGAAATATATGTACTTAAACACTGTAATAATTGTTCATGTTTCCAAAGTTGCCACAAACACACCACGACTTTGAAATCTTTTTGCCCCAGCTTTTTTCCTCCCCAGTTTTGTTTATAACTGAAGGTCAACGCTCATAAACAAGCATCAGACCTTGGATTATTCATCATTAAAAAAAGAAGAAATAGAAAGTTTAAAACACATTTAATGGGCAAGTATTTTTGTGAAAGTTAGGAGATATTTCTGTCAATTCAGCACACATTCCATCATGGATTCAGATCATGTCTGTGACAAAAAAACAGTTTCTGTTGTGGACACGACTTCTATTGTATATCTGTGATGCAGCAGTAATTCTTGGGTCTATTGTTTGCTTTTTCCTGACAGGCCATTTCCTTCCTCACCCCGCTGGCCGTCATATTTGTGGTGAAGATCATTCAGAGGACGGACAAGACTGAGATCAAAGAGGCTTGCTTAGGTGAGAGCAGGATTCCCTCCAACGTCTGGACGCTGTTCCTTTATGTAAAAAAAAAGTAATTAAAAAAAGAATGGGTTGGCCTCCTTAAATTAGTCTGGGAAATTACATTTTTAATGATTCTCCAAAGAAAATCTTTTTTTTTTTTGTGGTTATCTAAGTTGCTTTTCGTTTTTTCATGACATATAATTGGTCACATTAGTTCATTTATTGAGCTCAACAGTTGAGATCATTAACTCTGTGATGGAGCGTTAAAGCCATCATGGTTATTAATCGCAGCCACAGCAGCCATGAGGATTTCCTCGTTTGAACATTTTCTGCTTCTGGTTTGATGATCAAACAGCATGAGGAGGTTTTTCTGACGCTCCGTTTTCTCTGTTTACTGCCTCCCCCTGAGCCCAGGATCCAGCAGAGAGTTGGGCACATCAAAGCAGAAGGAAATCTCAGCTCAAACCCCATTAAAGACACAAACAGAGACAAATGAGGGGGAGACACAAAGTGCCGTTTCAGGGATGCAAAGAATTTGACAAGGAACAAACCTAAAGCTTCATGTTCTGCTCAGGTTGGGCCTTAGATTTACATGAGAATGAGCTGCAAATCATTTTAGTGGCTCCATGGTTAAAATAAGAAATGATTCTGCTTTTTTAAGACAGTATTGGACAAAATTAGCAATTCTTCTTGACCATTATTTAACTGATGCAAAATTCGTGGTGGAAAGACGTTGGATTTGGACATGGGTTTGTCTGGTTCCGCTGTGATTCTTGGTTCATTCCTCTCGTCTTTGTTTCTTTGTTGAACTGAGCTCAGATGAGCCCTCTGCTTCCTTTAAAATAAACTTTTATCATTTCCAGACTCTTGCTGCTTAATGAGATGATTATCTGCTGTAATGAAGTCATTTGAGGATTGGCTTTTCTGCACGACCACACAATGAGAAATGAGATGATCTGCAGTTCATGGTTTTCATTTTGACAGCAAAGTATAAATACTTTTATCCAGCATGCAAACATGATCTCATAAGTGATGTGCAAGCATCCTTGCCTGTTGTCCTTATAGTGAAAGTAATCTTAAACCCAGAATTCAACAGGCGGCTTTATTGCTGGAAGTTTAGAGCTTCAGCCTGCAGTTATTAAATGTCCGCTCTGATGTTTTACTGGCATGTCAGCTTTATTCAATTTCATAGAAGCATAATCCTGTTTTTCTAAATGAGTTGTAAAACCTCAATAGGGATTGATAGTCCTTTAAACATTGAAATGTTTTCTAGACAGGGCTCTGCTGTGGAAACTCCAACTCACTGCATTGCTGACCTTTTGGTCGGGAAGACTGATGCAGGTTACATTTATTAGATAAACCGTTGGGGTTTTTCAAGAGTGGCCAATCACAGCACTTTGCTTGAGGGAGGCTGTAAGTCAGGAGGTGAAAAAGTTCTCAGAATGTAGGAGGCTCAGTTCTGCCTTTTACTGACTGACAGTTCATGTAACCTTTGCAAGGCGTGGAACAGCTGACCTGTTCCAGGCTGGCAGGACGCACGTCGCCATGATCTGTGAGGACGGACCCCAGTTTACTGTGATTCTCTTTGGCTCAGATTATGTCACACTTTCTTTCTGTTCAATCTCAGGGGTGATGGTTTACTTTTTATGAATTATTCACAGCTAATTCACTCTTCACTCAGTCGCTCTTCTCTACACTCAGAGCTTGGATTTTCACATTTTTCATAGCATTTTTTTGTAAAAAAAAAACTATTTCTTCAAGTTTGTGCCACAAGCATTTCCTCTGCATGTACGCCCTCAGCATATGCATCCTTAACAGTCAACCGCGAGGAAAAATTCACTTTTCTTAATGCACTTCATAATTCTGTAGGAAGATAAGTGTTAGTGAATTGCACAGTATTTGCAAATGGAATAAAAAGAATTATGGCCATTTTTTAAATGTATTTTTTAAAAACGCACAAGAAATAATCCCTTCAAAAAAAAGTAACATCTTTTTTTTCTGTTTTTTATTCACAAATGCTGTAAAATTATATATACTTTTTATTTTCAAATGTAAGGAGCCCGGGATCTGACATGGGTAAAATAAATAAATAAATAAAAATAATATTTCATTCCCACGGAATAATTATCCTGTTGTCTTTGAACACACCACAGGCACAGGGACAATTTGATTGGTCAGATGCATTATTGGATATGTGTGATGCATGATGGGATACGTAGCATGTAGCCCTCTGATGTTAAGTGACTATTAACGAGGATGTTAATAAAAGACAAGTCCTGAATATTATTCTTATTCGACCCTAAACTACAATATCCCATAACGCACCTGGCTGCCCGTCTACCGGCCGGCTATGGCCGGAGAATCGCTGCGGTATGGGGAAGCAGCAAGCTTGGGCATCCTAAATATTATGATATTTTTCTTATTTTCATGATCCAGACAATAATAAATGGATCATTCTTGTTTTTATTTTTCCCTCTTGAACCAATGTGGGTCACAGAGACACGGAAGTAGCAGCGGAAAGCGGCTTTTGCGGCAGGATGGAGACCAAACCGGGATGTGAATGAACGCAGACATTGAGATGTGATTACCGATGCTTTGTGCTTTTTAAAATAAATACATTTGATCTCTAAACATCCTCTGTGTCTTCCATGCAATATATTGAGATGAACACAGACAGAAATGTGAAAGTATCTGCTGTAAATCCAAGTATCGCTAACAGCCGTGCTTATGAATGAATCACGTGAATAATTATTTCGAAGGAAGGAAATATTATTTTGTGGGAACGGAATATTTATTGTTTTACCCTTGTCAGGTCCCGGGCTCCGTACAAAGTAAAGTTTTTGAGGCATAAATGTTTTCACCAAGGTAAAGGGGTTCCTTGAGCACTATTCTCAGTCACGTGCACTCTGCCATACATTGGGGATATGAAGAGCCACTCTGATGAAAATGCTGGTTTAGGTGTTTTTAACATGTTATTGTGGCATTTTTCTGATGACGGACATCCATAAAGAAAAAGATCCTATTTGTGACGCAGAAAAGCTCCCTGCTCCACGATGGGGAGTGGGGGCGGGGTTTCTGTGCACCAGCGGCTACACTCACAACTCAGAGGTGAATTTCTAATGAACTCCAGCTGCTCTGCAGAAACTATGTCCTAGAAAACAACAGTTTTTTACATTTTGGCTAAAAACAGCATCATCATCACTAAAGACCACCGGGAACACTGTGAAAACAGATCAGAAGATGATCAGAGTGGGACTCAGTCTTTTTCAGAGACATTTCAAATAAAACAGTGTCGTATTTAAACATTACAATAAATGCATGTACAGTACATCCTAAAATAAGTAGGTTCAATTAGTTATATGAGGGGCACACTGCAGTGACACAGGGTGACCTCAGACTCAATGCAAACACATTAAATTAAGAGAAAAAAAAGGTTGCTATGGAGGTAAAACCAACAGAAAGGCCGCTATTTTGGCCAAAGTTTTCCTTTTTCCTTCATGAATTTATTACATGCAGCTCTGACCAGGTTGGCAGGGGCAAAAGGGTAACTGCCACAGCCAACGGTGGCGGGTCAAAGACTGTTGACCTGATATAAAGAGACACCTTAACCCTCAAGTCAGGGCTGGTATGATTTGATCTGTTCTTGCTTTATTTTATACCCATTTCCCCTTACCCCTTGTGCTGTCTTGTGGGGTCCAGATGACCCCACCCTTACATCGACGTGTTATCCCTAAAAGGTGGAGAGGATTTCATGGAATCCATGGACACCAGTGAAGATCACAAATCATTGAAGAAAAAAGGTTCAGAGCACTGTCTAGTGGGTCTAGATGACCCAACTCCCAATGTCATCTGGACCCCACAAGACAGCACAAGAGCTACAGCAGAACAAATACACCATAGCTGTCCAGTTCATCTTATTACTTTGACTTTTATCCGTTCATTTTCTCCATGCATCTCCATAGAAAGCCTCCATAACTGTGCCTCCTCACCTGCAGCTCCACCAACACAACATGCATCCTCTGTCAGTCCTCATAATCTTTAAATGGACCAATCAAATTAAGGGAGATCAAGGTGATTTCCTGTTTTCAAAATGTTGAGTTTAAAAACGCTGCAGGTCTAGTTGTAATCTAAGTGTAGCACTATTAAGATGAATAAATCCAACAACAGTGAAATTGGACTTCCACACCACCCCACCTTTTGGTAATTACCGGCTTAGACACATTACGGGCTGTTAGTAGCTGCATGTTTGGATTTTTAACTGGGCAATTAACCTGTGAGAGAAGACCCTACCTCCACTATTAAAACTGATGAGGATGAATTACTGTAATTTTACAAAGACGCAGTGTAGCGGCCTTCCTCATATCAGCCAGCTCACCTTTGCAGAATGAAGTCATTTTGGTTGGATGTGTCTGAGGAGCTCAGTGGGTAGAGAAACCTTGGCAGAGGATCTGTAGTGCCGTAGCGGCAGGAGGACTGCTTTAAGTCAAAGGAGGCTCTGAAGCAATCTATGCCTGTGTTAAAGATCGGTAATGGGAAAACAGGAGGACTGCAGCTGCTCTGCGGGTAGATGTTCCACTTTAACTGAACACTCTTTCAATTAGCTATAAAGGAACCCGCTGGGAGTCATGATCAGGAAGAATGCATGCCCTCCTAATTTAATCTCTGCAGTTGGCATTGAGTCGGAGGTCAGCCGGTGTCACGGCAGAGAAAACGCATTCCTCGCATGGCTTTGAAAATGAGCTCATGTGTGGGTTAGCTGCAGTCATTTCAGGTTAATTGTGATCTGTTGACCACTTCTACTACACTTCATCACATCCACATCATTTCTCATGCAGGCCAGACAGAGGCTGACTAATGCACATCTATGTACTCATTTGGTTTGCTAGCTGAAGGCTGCAGTGCCTTTGACCAGCCTGGAGAGCCCCAGGCTTTGTTTTATAGTGTTGGTGTCAGCGTAGAGTACTGATTGAGAGCATCGAGTTGATCGCCTACGCAGAGCAGGAGTGGATCATCAAATTCCTGTGAGAGACCATGTTTCGTATTAGAAACGCCAATAGAGGGAAAAAAACAGCTAATTTGAGGAGGTTATGATTTTAAGCTTCACAACATTTATACTAGACCGGCTGGAAAGACAAATGTTACATTCAAGAGTGAGATTCTGACCCTAAGATAAGCGGAAGATCTCTGCCAGCATATCCGTCTTCCCGGGGCCGTAGGTGCAGGTGTCCATACTTTGTTAGGGTGGGAGTGGGAAGGAGCAGGCGGATGGGCACAACCAGGGGAAGAGGGTTCCCAACCGTTTCATTTTGTGGTTGCCAGGGGGAGACGGATAGGTCCATGTAATCCTTAGAAGAAAAATTACATGTTTTGACGTTCTTGGCTACAAGGCTTTTTAGTTAGCCACGCCCACATTCCTAATATGTTCATACGGATGTCGTATTGTTTTGTTCAGCTTGAGCCATGGATTCATCTATTTCATGTTTGCAATATTCTGATAAAAGACGTGCAAGTGACCACTTTTGTGAGCTCGCCACGCTAACACCATTGAAAACTTCCAACTCCAACATTTTTTGCCAAGTAGCTTCCCAAAGATGCTCGAGGAGTTGGGAGGAGGTAGATCCAAATCCCTAGGAGGGGCCTGAATGTGCAGAAATGTGTAGCTGGTACTAAAAGTGTTCCCCTCCTTCCATCAATAACACTTTGGTTGTAGACTTCAGCTGGCAGCGTGTGTGGACGTTTTGTGAAGACCGCCTTGTCAGTGGATTTTTACGTGTTTTTGGCCCCATTCTATGATGTCATCATTTTTGGTGAGTTTTTAAGTTTGTGGCGATGGTGACATTTTTGCTCAAAAGTGCAGAAAGACAGAATAATAATAAAAACAGTCTGGTTCCAGTCGGGTATTGCTGCGGGACGTAAACAGGGAGCCGCTATCCTAAAATGATCAAAGGTTTAATGCGTGTTCCTGAAAACAACCATAAAGAAAATGGAAATCTGTGTTTTGTCTTCTTTAAAGGTTTAAAACACTTTTTTTAATTGCTGGATATTTGCCATGTTTGTCACCTTGTTTCCACCAGCAACCTCCCTTTGGTGCTCATGAAACTCGACCTGACCGAACCTTCTTCCTGCTGCTCTTGTGAGAAATGATGAGCGGTTGTTCCACATGGAAATCCTCTCAGGAATTATTCCAACAATCCCTTCAATCTTCTAGATTTTTGAGATTTTTCTTAAATAGGAATAGAAACGTAAGATCCCTGCTGCAATGTTTACCTCCAAAAGGTTCATCTGACGGCGTCCTTTTTGTTTTCTTATTCTGTAAATGTCATCAAAATCGGGTTGGTCTGGATTATTCTCTCTCTCTTCTCTTCTCCAGCTGTGTCTCTGGCTCTCGCCCTAAACGGAGTCTTTACAAATACTATCAAGCTGATTGTTGGAAGGTAAGCGAACTCAAACATTTTTTATCAAACACAGGACTTTTGGTTGAGAGCTTACTTGTTTTTGCAGGCAAATCAGTTTTCCGATCCTTCGTTTTCCTTTCCAGACCCAGACCAGATTACCTGCAGCGCTGTTTTCCAGACGGACAGTTGAATCCAAAGCTGCTGTGCACCGGCGAGCCGGAGTTGGTCTCTGAAGGACGGAAGAGCTTTCCCAGCAGCCATTCCTCCTGTGAGCATCCTGAGCAGACACAAACGCACGGCCAGAGGAACCAAAACCTTCACACCAACACATGAAAACTGCAGAAAGACGGTTTGATCTTTCTGCTACATTTTAAGAAGATGAAATGTCTGAATCCAGGCCCACTGAAGTCTCTTTAATTATGGGATCATTTCTGAATGTCCCAAGGGGGGCTGATAGGACAAAATCCTGAGAATGAAATGTGGAATGACCGCAACACCCCAGCTGCTGGAGCTTGTTCTGACTTCCTGCTGCACCGTGTGATGCACACCAGTGAGAACCTGCTTCACAAGCTGCTTCCACCTCAGCTGCACCTTAAATAATTCAGGCTCCTCTGTTGTCCAGCAGATGACTTCAGGCTGAGAAGGATGGGCTGTTTCATGAGGATTATACACATGTATGATGGATGAGACGTGTCATCTAAAACCAACCGCGTCCTGCTGCCCCCAAAACAGAAAAGATGTGATTTGAAAGTTTCATTCGGTTGTTTGCTTGTGTTCCTATTTCCCACTGGATTCTCAGGCAGCTATAATAGATCATTTAGCAGAGTTCCTGCTAAAATGTAATCATGGGGACGGTTGGACCCTGTTGAAGCTCTTAATTGCTGAAGGTTAACATGCTTGGAAATCTGCTGCTGTGCTGTGAGGATGAAGGCTTGGAGCTGCCCAACAAGTCTGCAAATATAAGGAGGGGACCTGTTTCAAAAACGTGACAAGACACTTCAGTGTGTGAGGCTCACACAAAGTGCAGCTTTGAAAGGAAGAAGAAAAGGCAGCAGAAGCTGTCATTTCATGCTCTTGTCTGATGTTTCAGCACACCTGCTGTAGCTGTGAGATGCTTTGATGTGTGGACGGAGTCCCATCAGAGAGGGATGATGCTCTGTAATCCACTCGGATTACATTCGCCTCTGTGTGACACGTCTAATGGCTTCATGTTGTTCTGTTGTCAGAAAATGACAGCAGCGCAGCAGGAACGCAGGAGAACCCAAATGTGGCGCATTTAGAAAACAGGAAATCTCAGGAACCATTGTGACCAGGACTGACAGCCGAATGTGCCTGAAGTGAGAAATCTGCATGTTGAAAAATGAACCAAAGAACAACACTTCCTCCATCTCCACCATTTTTTAAGTTTAGCATGCAGTGATGATTGTCATGCAGCTCATTCTTTCTGTGATTGCATTTACTTTCTCACCTCGGAGCAAACTTGCAAACAAGGAAGAATTGAAGGAGACAGGTGTGAGACAGAGGAGAAACCAGACGGTAATCACCAACTCCCCTGAACCCACAACTCAAACCGAAGCAGCAGTAAAGCCAGCAGCGCCTCCAACAATGGCCATTACTGTCAGCATCTCATTTCATTCATCACTAACATAAACATACAGAAAGTATGTGCATCTTTTGTGGTTTGAAGATTTTTAATGGGAGTAAACCTCACACCAGCTGGAAGTTGACATGTCCCTTTAGGGGTCCCCGATGATCCACACAGGTGGTTTGGCAGAGAGTTTCACGCCGGATGCCCTTCCCGACACGGCGCTGTATTTCATCCGGACTGGGTGCTGCCGCTATAACGAGGAGAATCCAAAGAAGCCGGTTGGTGGAGACAAGACAAAACCACACCCCAAAACCAGAACGTACGGAGTAAAGGACACCCCACCACCCCCGAGAGCAGAAGGTGGACTGGCCATCTCTGTGGTTCTTCAGGAACAGCACCTTCACTTTTTCTCTAGAAACTTCAGTGATGAAGAACTCCAGCCGTTCCTCTCATTAGTCACCTCTGCGTCTTCTTGGGTAGATTCAGTTCAAGAGGCGTTTAAGATTCATGCAGTGGATCCATTCTGAAGATGTTCTTCCCTCTAAGTCCTCTGGCCTTTCAGGGACTCCTTCCTCCTCCTGAGAGCCTCACTCCAGCTCCTCTAGGCACTCCTCTCAGAATGACCCATTAGCAAAGGCCACTGTTAGACGATCTTCATTGAACTTCTAATGGTAAGTGGATAAATATATCTAACCTCTGAGGGCTCAGTCTGAGCCAGTGTGGTCCTTGAGGGATCTCCACGTCTACTTCTGACGGAGCATCTCTGCTGTTGCTTACAGGCACAAAGACGTCCTGCAAACACGACTCATGCATGTCCCACTAACGCTTAACAACAGGTCAACGCAGCGACAGACGGAGAAGACACTCCAGGAAAGTCTGACTGTCTGCTTCCATTCTAAAGCTGACATCCTCTGTCAGCAGGATGAGTTTACGGCTCATGGATAATCCATTCTGTCTCCCCAACTCCATCATGGAATTGGCCCGGGGAGGGAGAGGGTTAGAGTTAAGAAACTAGCAGACGATGAGTTCTACAATCAGACCACTGTGGGTTACCTGCCCAAACCTGGGTTTCCTGGTCATCCCCACCATGCACCATTTTACAGTCTAAAGGGGCGGCAAATAACCCCCCCCCACACACACATACACACAAACACACACACATTCTCTGTTAAAGCTAAAAGGGTCTGGTTTAGAAGTTTACTCCAGAGAGCGTCCTTACTGTTTTTCCTTGACTATGTGTGCGTGGGGGGGGGGCGTTTACAGTCAGTCTTCGTTCCAATGCTCACCCATGATCATGAGCTCTGGGTCACGGCCTAAAGAATGAGGTCCCCAACACAAGGGGCTGATGTGAGCTGGAATCTAGATCAACACTGAGAGTGTAAACAGAGAGCTCTCAGCAACATTAACATAGTCTCTGCCGCTCTGCTAGAATAGGACAGTTTAAAAATCGGCGTAATCATAATAAAAGACCACTGGGATGTTTAACAGCATCAGAAGATGATTGGGTTGGGACTTTAATGATCAGCAGTGGTTTAAAGACAATGCAGAGCGATTATTTTACATGTTGAAGTCAGCCTCATTTCCTGTGCTTTGCTGTAGATCTGGAAGTGACTGAGTGTCACCATGAAAGATGTGTCTGCAGTCTTCCTCCTCAGCCTTCACTCTTCATCCTTTGTGTTTTTGCCAGCTCATCATTTCAGGAGGAAGTGGGCAGCTGAAATGTGCTGCTCGGGCTGCTGCCGTGGTTAGACTAATATCCTCGGCTTTCACAGTTCCACTGTACCCCATATGTTCAGTGATGAGACCATCAGTGTTTTCCTCACATTTCCCAGCAGATGTTAAGTTTAGGAGCCAGCAGCTCACAAACGGTTTAGTAGAAAAAAAGCTTTATTTTTCAGTTGGAACTTCAGGCATGACTGGACCAATTGAAGTTGAAGCAGCAATGTCATCTATCATTTTAATTTTTGTTTCTTCTTCTAAAAATCCGTTTTTTTTTTCCTTCAACAACATCAACCGGAATAAAATCTGGCATTTTTCTGTCCTGCCGCCGTCCTGGACTGAAGAACCAGCCTGTTCACACAAACTCAAACCCTCACCAACATTTGCACACGCCTAGTGTCCGGTAACAATGGGAGACACCAAAAATACTTTTTAAAATCCACACAAAACGAAAACACACATATCAGGATATCCACAGGAATCTTCCAATGTATTATGGGATGGCTACAGGACCTACGGCTTGGCAGCTATTTTTGTGGCAAAGAGTGAAATTTGGTGATTTTGAAATTTTCCCACAATCTGCGAAAAGGAAACTTTGGTTCCAGTGATCTCTGTGAAATTTCACACACACGCCACCCTCTTAAGTCTACAGGCACAAGTCTTGCTGACCTTTGACCTCAGGTAGAAGCCGCCATCGTGAACTAACTCTTTAGTATGTTTTACAATTTCAAACTCCTAGGGAGGTTGATCTATTGCCTTCCAACTCTGTGAGCATCTTTGGGAAGCTAAAAAACGCTGGAATTAGTTTGACATGAAAATTGTGTAAAATATAAAATCAAAGCTAAAACGTTCCCAGGTTCTTCTGGCTGAAGCTTTAGTGTTCATCTTCAGTCAGTGATCCCCCGACTTTCCAGATGTACAACATAATGTCATTCACAGCCAGAGCTGTTCCCAGAATGCAATGCAAACAAGGACCCATTAGCATTTATGAAGACAGCATCACATGGTGTTCAATTGAGCTCTTTGTATTTTATTTCCAATAATTCAAACGTTGGCTGCAAGCAGACCTTCATCAAAAGAGTCTTCTGGAGTGAGCAGCTACAAATCTGTCACAATGATCCTGGCGACGCTGCTTTTCCTTTGTCTCAAGTGCTGCTCTCTGATTCTGCAGCAGCTGCTGACGGATTCACGCCGTCAGCAGGCGCTGACGGAAAAGAGCAAATCTCATCTGGAGGCTCAGAAGCTGAGCTCACATCTCGTCAGCGCCACAGCCGGCAGAAGGAGACGTAGTCTCCACAGTTTCATCTCATTGTTCTTTGAAACGCAACATCTTTAATGCATTTCAATTCATTCAGATTGACTTTGGGGATCTGAGCTCCAAAACCAGAGAAGACATATTTAGATCTGATAATCCAACAGCTTTATCTCCATGAATGACTGGACCTCATCAAAGCTCCATGTTTAGTGTGGTTTGTTTTACAGAGCGCCGCATTACCCCGCCGACCACCTGGATGTGTCAGGATTCCTCATTTTAATGTGGATTCACAGGCAGAGCAGCGATATGAACTCTAAATCTTTGAACCTTCTCCCTGTTTTTCCTCTGTCTGTCAGTTGCGTTCTCTGGCCTCGGCTTCACTTCCTTCTACCTGGCGGGAAAGCTGCAGTGTTTCACGGATCAGGGTCGAGGTCGCAGCTGGCGTCTCTGCGCCGCGGTGCTGCCTCTGTACAGCGCCATGATGATCGCGCTGTCCCGTACCTGCGACTACAAACACCACTGGCAAGGTCAGTGTCTCAGAGACATCGAGACGTTTGTAACACCTCCTCCTGTGGAGGAGGAGTCAAATAATTACAGTGTTTAGAATACATAAGGATCTGTTTAAATTAATGTCATAAATGTCAGCCATTAATTTAGTTTTCTACAAATACATAGAGCAAGTAGACGGTAAGTAAGCAGCAATAGTGCGTCCATTTAACATCAATTTACTTCCAGTGTAAACACAAGCTGGAAATCCCATCAGCCCATCTGCCTCACCGCTTTGTGGATATTCATTTACTCACCTTGACGTTAAAGGTATGAAAAGACCCAAACACTGAATCCAGGCTCAGCTGTTGAATTTAACTGATGGGTCTCGGTACGTTTGTTTGTGGACTTTTCCAAATTGATTCCAGAATTTCATTTGACAAACTGCCTGTCCTGAGGCATGAAAATAAAGGGGCTTGCTCCGCTTCCTCACTCCTGCAGGTTCTGGCTCGCTATGATGGATGTCCCCAAACGCTAACAGCAACACTTAATTAGCTGTTGTCCCTCTAAGGCTGGAGATGTTGTTTAACATGCAATGTGTTGTCGTGGCTTTGCAGACGCCTTTGTGGGAGGAGTCATCGGGTTGCTGTTTGCGTACATCTGCTACCGCCAGCACTACCCGCCTTTTCTGCACTCGAACTGCCACCTGCCTTACGCCAGCTTGGTTGGCCCCCCCAGCACAGCCTCCCAGCTTCAGGACGACCCGCAGCCCACCGACAACGCCACCACCCTCCCTCTAGAAGGCTTGACTGAAGGGCCAGTATGACTAGTGGCCACAGCTGAGACGTCCGCCGACCCTCTCAAGTGCCCGAGTCGTCCTCCTGTGTCATAGTGACTTTACGTTCTACTGAACCCCCCCTCATACATTTACATTCTCTGGTTCTGCCCGGGTCAGTCAACATTGTTTGGTTTTCCTCCATAGCTGCCATTAAAATGTATATTTAGACAGGATAGATGAGAGGGATCTGGGTGTGCTGAGAGGGGGGAAACGTGCAAAGACCCTGAGAAAAGCTTTAATGAACGCCGCGGCTGTCACGCCGCTTGATTGGAACACAGTGGCTGTGGGCGTGTATTAGTGGAGCCAGAGAGGTTCTAGAGGATGGAACCATGAACATCAGACATGACATCACAGCATTTAGATGCATTTTCACAAACAAAAAAAAGGCTTTTGTCTAAAATTCAAGGACTTAAAGGACCAACTCCACATTCATGCCTCCTGCGCTTTTCATCAGTTTCTGTTGCCCATAGCAACCAAACAATAAACACAAAGCGAAGACATTCCTGGAGAAGCTAAAACAATATTCAATATTCTGGTTCTCTCTGCTCTCCTGGGCCAGCAGTCCTGAAATTCTGCGCCGCTTCATTTCTCCTCCTCTGCTCGCCACATCTTCCCTCACAGGCGCTGAACACATGTTCCACCATGCTGGACAGAGAAACTCATTCTCAACCACTGCAATCAATTACCGGCAGGTGAGCTGGCAGAGCGGCGTGCTGACAGGCTCAAACCGGGAACTGATCCGGCATTAATCCTCATTAAGTTTGGCCAGCACTGCTGCTATGAGGGTGTTACGGCGGTATGTCGCGTCCTGGGAGCTGACCAAGCATGGAGGAGAGCCGTTAGTGTCCTGACGCCCCACAAACAGACAATCTAGCACTAAGCAGAAGACAGACTGCCACCTGGGACTTTTATTTAATGTATTTTTCATGAATTTACCTCCATTATTTATGACAGGAACTGCTGTTTGAGACAAAGCAGGCACCAAAGACATCCATCCTCTCTTTTAATTGATTTTGCACTTTTATATCACACAGCGAGATCATTGACACTTTGTCCTCCACACACTGATTGCAGCATTTGTAAATGTGATTCAAAGTACTGTCTTTGTTGCCATGGATGTAATATTCACTGGAAGACATCCTCCCAGTTGAACTCCCCAACCTCCCAGGAGGGTTACAGCTCAGAATCTTTATTTCCATCGTCTGCATTAGGCTGTGAGTGTCATTTTTGCTGTAACGTTTGGGCTTGTGTGTGCGTGCATGCGTGCGTGCGTGCGTGTGTGTGTGCGTTTGTGCGTGCGTGTGCAGGGCTATCACAGCCCTTTTCGCATTGATGCAATACAAAAAGAAACTTTACAAAGAAAACCCTTCACAGGGTAAACGGTGCTCCTCTCTGTGTATCGGGTTCTGAGGAAAATCCCGACTGACTCTAGAATTTGACTTTAACAGAAGAACAATCTTTTTGTGGTTCCAACATCAACCTGAAATCTGTGAATGTGGGATTGTGGGACCTTGAGGCAGAAGAAACTGATTGTAAGATGTGTATTTAATTGTGTTCTATTGCATTTGCTGATCTGGAAGTGTAACTTTGTTAGTTCGTGCTCTCATGCGGTGCCGCGTACATTGATGCAAACGTTTTCCACAGATAATTCTACTTGTTATGCTTGAAAATTTTCACTGAAGAGGTCAAGCTTGGTGCGATGTGTACTTTTGTAGCAGTGTGCACAGTTTTAGTGGACGTGAAAAAAACTCTTTTTCTACCAAACAAACGTAGAAAAACCTCATCTTACATTAAACATTCCTCCAAGGCTGAGAGGATAAAAGAAACTCAAACCTGTAAAAGAACAATGAAACAGCCGTCTGTTGTTATTGTGAAGAGAAATTAGGTGTTTTTCTGTCCGTGGCATGCCGCTTTCATTTGTGAGAAAAAACTTTTCTATGACTAAGCATGCCAGGCCTTGAAAACTGAGTTGTGTTTTGCTGTTTGTATAACTGGAATGTAATAAAGAACTGCAACAGTGTGAGCTTTCTCTGAGTAAAACACAGTCTTCCCTGTGATTGCTGAAGACTTTGTAACATGCGGATGAACTGTTAGATGACGCAGCAGATGCATCAGCATGGAGCTTCTTGTCAGTTCGTTCTTCAGTAGACGTCTGCAGTCTCTGAGAGCTGAGCAGTTTCTCACAAAGACCCGGGTTCCTGCCTGCTGTTGAAAGGATCAGCTGGACCTTTTTTTTCTTCCTGCAGCTTCTCAACCATGACAGCTCAGACACTGGGAAGACATTTCCATGGAAAGGTGCAGCACCAGAGTGGAGGTGTGATCTCCAGCCTCCTCTCAGCCTCTTTCTGTAGAGTTTCTTCAGTTTTCTGCCTCTAAACATAGCTTTTGGATGTGGATGAGGAGTAATTGAATTCAGATTCTTTGTCATTCATGCAGAGCATCAAAGATGCACCGCTGAACCAAGTTACCACAACAACACAGCATCCCATCGTCATCAGTAATAAGACATGGAAAGGTCTAAAGCGGTCAGTGAAAACTAAAAACAGCATCTGCAAGACAGAGGTGGATGAACAGGTGAATTTGGAACCTGCAGGTTTTTGTAGGAGTTCAGAAGTTTGACGGCAGTAAGGAAGAGGCTGTCATGCTATTAACTCTAAAGTCTGTTCAAGTGGATGATGGACAGAGAACGTAGAATCGTTCATATTAGAACTGATTTAGTCTAAAGCCGTTTTCTGTCTGGGGGACATTTGAAAGTACTGTACAGGGATCAGCGAAACTGAAGTCTGAAGAGTCATTTCAGTTTATAAAGCCCCCGTTCACGTCTATATGGAGCCCCAAATTGGTCATAATTAAAAAAAACTCATTATGAAATAAACAAGTCATTCTGAAAAACAGCAATTTATTGATTTTAAAGTCGGAGTTTCTAAAAAAACATAATATTCAACATAATTGAAAAGGAATATTTTAAAATACTGTATTAAAATACTGAACAGGTTTTTAGAGCAAATTGAAATGTATTTAATGTTATAATGGCTAATTTAAAATCTGTGTGCAGGTTTTTCACAATTACATGATCTGTTTAAATATTTATGAGAGATTATTAGTTGAGTGATTGCACAAGGTCATATTTATGTTTTTAATTATGAACAATTTGGGGCTCCATACGTCTGAGGATCTCTCAAAGTGCAAGAAGTGTCAAAAAAGCTCTTATTAGTTAGAATAGTTATAATCGAGTTTAGTCCAGACTTTTCACGACATGTCAGATTATCCAAAATAAACACCGATATTCTATAGATGAGCATCTGATGATTTTGGTGTAATAAAGTAGTGACGGAGCAAAAGAGAACAATAGTGGAGAGGAAAACCTGCTCTGAGGACAGAAACCTCCAGCAGAAGCCGGGGGTGAGGGTGACCGCCTGCAGTGACGGGGGTCTGAGAGGAAACAAACATCATCTGCTGGAGGAGTTCGACACGCAAAGGACACAGGAAAGGTCTACAGTCAGGACGGAGTGGAAAAACGCCCACTGCATCCTAAAACTGCTACCGTGTATTATTTCAGGAGGTCGTGCTGAAGTAAAGGAAGCGGGATATGTCTGAACATCTTCGACCGTAACCTTTCCCTACACCTTCTCCTTTGGTGGCGGTTTAACGTCTGTTCAAATCCTTGAAACGACATTCAGCTGTCAAAGCTTTTAGCAGCAGAGCTGAGATCAGAAATGATCCAAAAAGAAGGTTCTGCTGTTAAAAATGCAGCTTTGACTTTGGAATCCAGTGTGATGTCAAATATGACACATTTACCACAGTTAATGGCAGATTATAGACCATTTTCAGAATAAAGTTAAGCATTTGTTCTTCATGAACGAGGCTTACACTGTAAAAAAATGCTGTAAAAAATGCTGAAAAATACTGGCAGCTGTGGTTGCCAGAATAAACGTAAAAAATGCATCAATTATGTATATATGATATATGTAATATGACTTAATAAAATGTTAATTTTGTAAACTTGCTTGTCCATCCTATAAATGTAACCATCATAGTTTATATGCTCTGTTATTCACTGAAAATGAAACGATCTTTCAAACTTTTCCCTGATGTCTCTAACGCTCACACCAACTCTGCATCATTGTCTGGAGTTTATTGAGACCAGATTTTCTCCATTAAACCAACTCAAAGGAAAAACAAACTGGTCTCAGTAAAAACTGCAACAACTAAGTGGAACTTCAGTTCACAAATGTATTCAGCTTTAAATAAAAAGACAGGAATCTATGAACAGCTGAGGAAAGGTTCATTTATTATAGAAAAACGCTCCGTCCTCATCTGAATTTTTGATTGGTGTGAAATGTTTCAAAAACTGCCTGAAAATTGCTGCAGATGAAAGAGTTGATCTGATTTCACTTTCCCACTTTTTTAATTCTGTCTAATTATTCCCGCCGTTGTTTCTTTGTGATTATTCTTCTATAATTCCCTTTAAAGTTTAGTACCGAAAGCATTCCATTAATGCAAAAAACTCCATGTTTGCAGGAGAAGAAAAGCTTCTGCAGTTCCAGCTTCTAATGTGGTAAAATGACTTAAGGTAGCAGAAATATTCCAAAGCATGAAAATTAAATTCAGGCATTCAGTGCCAAGACATCAGGAAAATATAATCAGTAACTTTAATGTGCTAAATGTCGCACATGGAGCCTCTGTGCTGCACTCAGACTGTTTATTACGTTGCTCTTCAGTTATTAAAACTACAAAGATCCACCAAGAACCTTATAGCATCTCTGAAAGAATAACTTTTTTTGTTTGTTTTCATGTGACTTTTCTGGAGTGAACATGACTTTTACCAGATAGAAGGATTAACAAAAACACTTATAAATAAAATGACCTAATCTGATTGGTCACTTGAATTACAGAAAAAGTATTATGAAACAAAGGTTTTCTGTAAATTGCAGCGGCTGAGTTCCATAGATTTTCTAATCCATGATGCATTCAAATCCTGTGATCTGGTTTCTAATAACAGTTTAAATTAAATCACTCGGTTTTTTCCAGCATGCTGGTAGAAATCCCCGCCCTGAAATTCAATCTTTGCCAGTTGAATGACCTCAGCAACATGAAATTATCTGTCAGACATTTTCCAAAACTCTGGAAATATAGTTTGTGCATCGGGGGACATGATGTCTCATCTGCATGTGTTTGCATGAGCGAGCGTCCTCGCCTTCTCCACAGGAAAAGCTGGATTTAGTGAGCGTTCATGTTGACATTTCAAAAGTGAGGACAACATTTTAATAAATACCGTGCAATAAATCATTCAGACCTCCAATATGTGCGGCTGCCTGTAAATTTATCAGCCTGTCTCAGAAGTTTAGCCATGAAACCAGTCCCTTTTGCAACCTTTAATAGAATTCAGTAAATCTACAGTAAATAACCCTCAGCTTCTTAAAAGCTTGACATATTTTTAGGTTTTTACATCAATGTGCCCTCATGAAGAGTTGTGAAGCTGTCGTTTGATGTCATTCATGGTGTTGATGGGGGAAACGTCCACGTCAGTGGAGGAAGATCTCCAGAGGAAAACAGAGGCGCCTCACCTCTGACGGCTGCTTTATTGGAAGAACTGGACTTTGAGGGGAATTGATGTAGGATAGAAATGTAATTATTCTTTTGAGAAAGATAAATGTCATTGAGAAGCAGATTTAAAAGAAACTTCCTGTTGGAATCAGAGGCTGTTGTTGTTGCTGCTGCTGTTTTTCATAATATCAGTGTCAAACTTTTTCTTCTATTTGATGTCAAAATGAGTCACTTTGTTTTCAGGGATTTAAACAATTTTATTTTTGTGCTTCAAGCAAAAGTTGTGACTTTTATAAATGTGGATGCTATGAGCTTTAAAACTTAGAAAAAGTAAATGTTTATGCACATTTCGTATTGTGTGCACGGTGGTGCAGTGGTTAGCGCTCTTGCCTCACAGTGAGGGACAAAACACGTCTAGAAGATGAATAAATAAATGAACATATTTTCAGTATTCTTTTTCCTAAGCTGTTTAAAAAAAGTGCTTCAGTTTGAAGAACCATTTTAGCATTCTATTCTTTTATTCTGATTATTATTTGGTTGTCCGTTTTATGAGGACTAGATTGTGGCCTTTGCCTTCATTGTCCTTTTAACCATTCTTCTCTTTTTTTAGACTATCTGTCTTTAAATCAAAACAAGTAGCTTATATTTACTCTACATTTATTCTGTAGTTGAACCACTGACTATAATGAATTAGCTTGTCCTAATTAGATTTAATAGATCAATAAGAAAAAGACACTTTATTAATCCCAACCTGCAATTTGACCGCTGCAGCAGAAATGTACAGGCTTTAGTTTGTAAAATAAAGAGTGTGGATTCACTAAATCTATAGTAAAAATAACAAATATACCAACACATCTAAATAAATTCAGTTTGTTCAAATACATTTTAGTCGCTCAAGAGGAATAAAATTAGCCAAACAAACAAAACTGCTTGTTGAATAAAAGCTATTCATTTTACATTAAGTTTAATAAACAAGATGTTTTTCAGAGTATAAAGGCCTTAAATATCAAAAAGATCACTGTTTAATGGCTTAAATGGATGTGGTGATGTTGAGCCACATCGCTTTTGTAGACTGACATGTCAGCTGTTGCACGTTTTCATTAGAGGCTTTACATGAGAGTAAAATGAAAATGGGGAAACATCATTTCTTTCTTTTATTTTGCAGTAGACTGCAATGAAGAGCGCTGGCATATCCACACCTTTCCTCTATAATATCTGTGTCTTGTTTGCAGACAACAGAACCCCTGCTGCAGATGTTCAGTATTATTTAGAGAAATATGTTGACATGAAGACCGTCAGAGTTTACATGTTGTGTCCATTCTTGTGTGCTTCCTGTCAGTTTTCCAATTTCCAATTTATTTGTTTGGAGGATAAGCCCCTTGAGATGTGTTAATCTGGTTTTTAAGGGGGTCCTCAACATACAACAAAACAAGCAAATGCCGACAGACACAGTTGAGCAAACTTTACATGTCAAAACAAAGAAGAACTTAAAATTTACAAAACAACAAGCAGACACACACACACAAACATTGACATTTAATGCACCTACTAGCAGTTAGTTCAAGGTAAGGAAACAAATATAATAAATAAAAAGCAGAAAAGAAATCAAATTAAATCAAAAACAGTTAGATGAGTGTTGGAGATGTACTAAACAAGCATTTAAATGCAAAGAATGAGGTTAAAGAGCGAATGGATGGAGGAAGATTGTTCCAGTCAGAGGGTGCTTTTTAATTAAATGAATATTTTCCGATTTCTTTTTTAACTCTTGGAACAACAAAAAAGATTTGATCTGCATGACGTAAATTATAAGAAGACTGAAAAGGAATTAGATATTGTTAGAGATATTCTGGGTAACTGAGGTTAATACATTTGAAGATGAACAATAGCCAGTGAAGTTGACGTCGGGAGGATGGAGGAAACCAGGACAGCTGCTGAAACATAAGACAGAGGTCAGTTCTAAAGTTCTAAACGGACACCGGAGAATAAACCGACACAAGCTGTTATAAATAACGTTCAGTGGTCGGAGGTTAGTGAGAGTAGTGTTTTGATAAATGATGTCACCATAATCTAGAGTCAGAATAATCAGTTGTGAAATAATTTTCTTCCTGACTGAGAAACTAAAACAATTGATTGATAGATAAAGTAATTTTAAACTATATGAAATTTTGTGGACAATGGACTGTATATGGGCACTAAAAGAGAGAGAGGAGTCAAGCCACAAACCACGGTATTTGAATTTATCTGCTGCTGAAATAGGTGACATGTCCAGGTAAGTTAAATTTATTTCACTTGCAGCTACAGGACGTAGTCTTTTTTGGAACAACATAAAATAGGATTTTGATTTGTTAAGTAGAAGCTTATTGGATTGTAACCACAATTGAACAGAATTAAAATCATGTTGAGGGGATTATTCGTTGGAAAGGTAACTTGAAGTCAGTTTGGTTCCTGAGGCAGCAGAGCAAACGGGAAGTGTCATTGAACCAGCAGCTCTGACCTTTGCTAAGTTTGTCTTCATCAGCAAAAGTCCTTCAGCTTCAATTTTATTAAAGCACATTTTTTTCTTATGTCAGAAATTTACAACTCTTAGATTTTACATTTTTACAAACTTTTGAGATATATTTTTCTGCTCAAGTTTGACGGAATTTTTTTCTGGGACTAGAATTTAAACTTTGATTAAGATCTCTGAACTATTTTTAATACGGTTATAATTGGCATCCATCCATCCATCATCCATCCAATTTTTCATCCATCCATCCATCCATCCAATTATTCATCCGTCCTTCCGTCCGTCCGTCCATCCATCCATCCATCCATCCATCCATCCATCCATCCATCCATCCATTCATCCATCCATTCATCCATCCATCCAATTATTCATCCATCCATCCATCAATCTTCAGCAATAAGAAGCTGATGAGAAGCGAACTCAGACATTTAGCCATTTCTAAAAACAGTTAACAGTATTCCTGCTCACTCACAACACACAACTACAGGGAGAAAAAAAAGAATTTTTTAAAAGTATGTTTTTTTTTTATTTAAAGGTCCGTTGTGAGATTTCTTTTGCCTGAGGCACAATTTTTGCTTCCAAAGTATCTGCAAACTCCCTGTTCCAGCCTCCAGGCCCCACTGCAGCTATAAAACACATAGAGGTCTTCACAACACAAATCAAAATTCATACAATACATACATTTATGAGGATTTACTTTTTTACTTATCCTTTGCTTTGAATGCAAAAGGTTTCTGACTGGAGTCGATCAAAAAATTCTAGTATTTAAGCTTTTGGTTTGTTTTTCTTTTTTCCTTTTTGTGTTTCTGCTCTTTTGGGGGGCAGATCTTCAGTGTCTGAATGCTCACAAAATGCGTCTTTTCTTCTTTTTCTCCACTCCTCTCTTCGTCTCTGCCGGCACACAAACCACACCCATTTCCACCAAGCGACTCACCAGCAGATCCTTCCCATCCTGTTTAGTTATGGCTTTGGGAAAACTGACGAGGAAGTGAATCACTGTCTGCACCAAATCGCACGTGTGGCACGATTCTAATTGAGTCTGACCCCAAGGGATATTCACCTCCAGAAAAGGATTTACATAAAACTGTTAACCTTTTGTGTCAGGCACATTTGCTGAATACATCAATAGGGAAACAAATCAGTGGGTTGACCTGTTCTCTAGCGCCACCATCAGGCCAAACCTTTAAGTTAGAATTAATGCATCTTGAAAAGTTTTCCTACAAATCTTCTGACAACATTAATGACCACACGAGTATGAACCCTATTGGTGATGACATGACCTTTGCTGTAGCGCCACCATCAGGTCAAACTTTCAGTTTTAGAGTTAGTGGATGTTGAAAATCTATCACCTAAATCTTTTCAAATTTGGGGTGCATATTTTTTTGTAACATTTGACTGAAAACCTATTTTGTCCAAAAAATTATTATTTTTTGGTTTTTAGTATTTTTTCGTATTTTTTCATCTCATCCGTCGTTGAAACTTGAAATACTGGGATCCTGTTTGTCTGTTGGGTTTCCTTCATGAAAGAGTAAATTTCACAAAATCTGTGTTTGTGTTTGTTTTCTAATTTTATGCACAGAAACAGAAGAAGTTGCCCGAGCCTCTGAAGTGGAGATGATGTCTGAATCTGGGGCAGGCTTTGTGTGATGTTCAGCGCTGATGGGCATTGGAACCATCACTCCTCTGAGCCCAGGAGGCTCGTCGGGGAAGAAAGGGACTGCAGCTGGCCTGGATAAGGCAGAAACATGGCAACCTGCCGTCAGTGGAACAACATAAACACGGTTTTTAGTGATGTAACATCAGTTTCAGACGCACACACAGACCTGTTCAGCCGAACTCAACCGGGACCGTGGAAAAAGGAGGCACTCTTTCTGCCTAAAACTGCGGCTTTGTAACCGTGATGACTGAGGACGGAGAACACAAACCCAAAGAAAACCAAATTATTCCGAATAAATGATAAGATGAGACTTTTGGAGGCGTGTCATTTTCCATTTTCATGGTAGGCATTCATATTTATGTGAATGAAAATGTGTGGTTTTAATGAAGGAAGACCGATCAACATTTACTTTAGTTTATTTTGGGGGGTTTGCTAAAGAAATACTTTTTTTTAATTGGTCAGTATTTACAGGAAGTGACGTTTAGTAGTTTGTTGTTTTTGTTCAGATGTGAAATCCGTGTTTGAACTGAGGTCACTTCCTCTAGCTCCTCACTTTCTGCAGTTTTCTGGAGTTGTGTCGGTATATAAAGACGACTCTTTTATTATATCATGCACACATTTCACATTTAGATTGTTTTTGTCTTTGAATTGTCATTACTGATGGTTTGTCTGGATTCATTCGATGTGGCTCTAATTTTCCTGAACTTGAAAAGATGTTTCCTCTGAAGATCCCATAAATGGTCAACTTTTATTCCAAAATGTGGAAAAGTGTTTTCCCCAGACGACTGGAGGAGAACAGAATCCATGGAAATCTGAACCAATAAAACAAAGATGAAGAGACACTGAGGCTGCAACAGCGGGCTTTATTCTTCTGAGGAGACGCCTTTCCACACAAACAGATTGAATGTCTGACATTTTCCAGCCCTGTTTTGATGCGTTTGGGGTTTTTTCAATTGTACCTTATGTTTAGGAAAATGGGACCTGAGCTGAAATTCTGGATCCATTTTTCCTGATGGAGAAGCAAATTGACAGATGTTCCCCGCAGAGGACATGGTGGTCTCCTCTGTCCGGTGGGGGGGGTGAGGATGAAGGCTGCAGGCTGAGGACTCACGTTTGTTGTTAATCATTTAGAGCAGAAGACACCTTGAATCTGAACCCCGGTTTTTATTGCTAGCTGCGCTCCATTAAAAATTCATGAATCATAAAAGTCATTTTAAGATAATTTTCCTCTGAATACATTTTTAATGGTTCTTGTCATGTTGCTTCTTATCTGCCAAACACCTCAGAGAAGATGTTACTTTTGGCCTGCAGCTTCCCTGCTTTTGGCTTTTAGTATTTCAGGATAGGCGGAATTATAACCATGATCTTGATTTGACAAAACGAAGAGGCTTCTGCCTCCTCCTCCTCCTCTTCCCTCATCTTATGGGAGAGGATTTGGCATCGTTTGGTTGCAGCTGGTAACATTTTCTAGGTTTCTGAATTTCTGGAGACGTCCACGTTGATGCCGTTCCCGTTTGTTTTCAGAGTCGTCATTCTCTTCATCCTTTTGTAAAAATGGATCATCCCTGAGAATGACAACCAACTGAAGGGTAAAAGCAAAGAAAATCTGTTTTACAGTTATTCATTATTCCTCCAAGGCTGCTCACAAAGTGGCTTCTTCACTGCTGATCCGTGGTTGTTGGATGAGGAATCATCGGCTAACATGGATTAAATTATGGGTTCAACCGGGTGTCTGACATGAAACATCTTTGTCTTCATCAGTAACCGTTGAGTCATTTTCAGACGGTCTTCTCGTTGTGCGATCCTTCACTGAAACGTTTGCACAGCTGCACGACAACATGTGTGTGAATGTTTCTGTTCTGGTTTTCCTGCATGGTCACACCGCTCCTGATGAGCAGAGGTGCATTCTGGTCCGTGTAGTCCTGTGGGAGAGCCTTTCAGTTGTTTTGATGCATCACAGAAAGTTCCTGTATTTTTAACCAAAATAAAGTTTCTTATTTTTACTTTCTTAATATAAGAAAAGCGCAGAAATGTTATTCTTTCTGTTTGATTGATATATTGATCGATTGGTGGATTCAAAGCAATGCTCATGTTAAATCACAAATTGATTAGAAAAGAAATTCAATTTATTTGTTTGGAGGATAAGCCCCTTTAGATGTATCATCTGGTTTTCAAGGGGGTCCTCAACATACAACAAAACAAGCAAATGCCGACAGATACAGTTGAGCAAACTTTACATATGTCAAAACAAAGAAGAACTTAAAATTTACAAGACAACGAGCAGACACACACACACACACACACACACACACACACACACACACACACACACACACACACACACACAAACACACACACACAAACACACACACACACAAACATAGACATTTAATGCACCTATTAGCAATTAGTTTAAGGTAAGGAAATAGAAATAAAAAATAATAATACATAAAAAGCAGAGAAGATGTCAAATTAAATCAAAAACAGTTACAGTTAAAGAGGGAATGGATGGAGGAAGATTGTGTCAGAGAGAGCCTTTTAATTAAATGAATATTTTCCGATTTCTTTTTTAACTCTTGGAACAACAAAAAAGATTTGATCTGCATGACGTAAATTATAAGAAGACTGAAAAGGAATTAGATATTGTTAGAGATGATCTGGGAAACTGAGGTTAATACATTTGAAGATGAACAATAGTCAGTGAAGTTGACGTCGGGAGGAGAGAAGAAACCAGGACAGCTGCTGAAACATTAGACAGTTGTCAGTTCTAAAGTTCTAAACGGACACCGGAGAATAAACCGACACAAGCTGTTATAAATAACGTTCAGTGGTCAGAGGTTTAGGGTTAGTGGTGTTTTGATAAATGATGTCACCATAATCTAGAGTCGGAATAATCAGTTGTGAAATAATTTTCTTCCTGACTGAGAAACTAAAACAATTGATTGATATTTAAAGTAATTTTAAACGATAATAAACTTTGTGGACAATGGAATGACAATGAAATGACAGAAAATGATAAAGTGTTTGTTCTGTGTTTAAGGTAACTGCTTAAACTGTAAACTGTCTAACGAATAAATTAATGAATAACTGAACACATAGATCATTTTATTTACATCCTTATGACTGGAATAAATAAAACATAATTTAAGACTCTGAAAACCTGTTTAAAGTCTGTATTTAGATAGAAATAAAAGCTCAGACAAAATATTCTATCATATATTTATATGTATGAAAGCTGCTACAATTCAGATATTACCGATGGAAAAATGTGTTAGTAAATATGAATATATGATTTAATAATATATAATGATAATAATGAATGTACCGTGTGCCGAGCCTGAAAAAGTGTTGAGACCTCAAGATTCAAATCTTATTTTACCTCAACTTGGATGGAAAAAGACCATAAATTGACTGTAAATACGTCTGTAAGTCAACATCCATCAGAACCGTTTGCTCTCACCGCTTAAGGAAGGAGGCATCAGAAGAAACATGTGGGTTCTATCATCAGATTATCTAATACGAATCACAAAAATATCCACCGGATTGTAAAAAGAAAAGACAGTCAAAAGTCAGAATCCAGTGTGATAAACTTGTGTTTATTTCCTGTTTTCAGTTTCTGTTAGAAGTTCATGTTTTTCTCCTTTGTCTTCTCAAGTTTCCTGATTTTTCCAACATTACAGCTGAGTTTGTGTTTTTTTATTATTATTTATTTCTCCAAGGTTTTCTAGTTGAATTTGATGCTTGGCTGCCTTCATGTTTTGTTCCTAGTTTCCTTTGCTTGTTGTGTTTCTGAAACTTTAGAAACTTTCCTCCATCTTGTCCTTTTTGGATCAATATTCTGTCTTAAAATTATGTTTAGCTTTTTGATTAAAAGAGTTTCATGCATGTGTTTTCAGATTCTGTCTTTTTTTGCATTTAAAATCCATTCTTGGGAACGATGATCTGTTTTCTTCATGAACTGTTTTTGAAGGAACTTTGGGAACGCCGAACGGTCAGAACACCAAACACTGTGGACCTCCTGCAGCCACGAAATGATCACTGCTGAGATGAAAGAAACCAGAACATTTTCTAATTTATTCAGCACCAAATGTTTTTTCAGCTCAGAAGCGTTCTTATTTCTCCGTGTGGACAGAAATATCCACCTTAGATCCAGTCTTTCCTCCTTAAATGCTGTTTTTATCTTCTCTGCTGCTGACAGCTCTTTAAATGTTAAGATTCCTCAACAGCAGTAAATAATTGAAAGTAACAAATTCCTTTATGCTTAATGTGTTTTTACATCCATAAAATATTTATAGGAAAAATAACGTGGGTTGATTTCTAATGACAACCTCGGCCCACATCCTGTCTTCACGCCTTTTTACCCAGCTGCCATCTCTCCAAAGGTTTTACATCTTCTATTTTATGAACAGCACTAAAAAAAAGCATTAAAATAAGGTCAGCTGTTGATTTATGCTCTTGAATGGTGTAATTAAATCTTTCTACTCTTTGTATTGATTACTGTAATGTTTTCTGGGGAGTCTATTTCTGACAAACACAATATGGAGCAAAAATGTAGTGCAGCGAACCAGCAGGAACACTTCTGAGTTGGATGTTTTATTTAACACTGTTGGAAAAAAAAGACCTTGAATTAAAAAAATGGCAGTAGAGACTGGCGAGGGAGTCAGCACAATGTCTGCTCTTTGACAGCATCAAGCTCGGGTGGAAATCGCTGCTTCCTGACTTTTTCACATTCTGAAACTTTGCTGAGAGGCAAAACAGTCGACTGGAAAACAAACACTCTCTTCTTTTTGCATAAAGTATATGCATGCAGTACTACCAACCCTCAGATATCATAGAGTACAGGAACATACTGCAGCGAGGCTCCAGGCGTGGCCGTGAGTCACTGTCATGGCTGACAAACCGCTGCAGCATCACATTAGTGATTAAGGGGAAAAACTATGGATTGGCCATCTGTGCTGGCAGTGGTCAACCGCTGAGGCTCAGGGGCTTTAAAAATGTTTAAATCCTCCTTCTGCCTAGGGAAGTCCTTTCTGAGGACTGAGAGAAGCGTTTGATCGATCGCTGAAGTTTGGCTGAGACGCTCTTTCTCCTCGCTGGACTGGGATGAAATGACTGAGAGGGAATGATGTGGCTTCTGCACTTCTTCATTAGCTTATCTTTTTATTTCAAACACAAAATAAAAATTAACACAAGTTTTTAAACTAGACAAAACCAAACCAAACGGTGTGTGTTGTGTTCCCATCCCGTTTTACAACCCCCTATGCTGTGCAGATTTCCATTCACAGCTTCTTTCTCCAAAATTACCTTCTGCACAGCAGCTACGCATTGCAAAGTGACATATTTTGTTTGGAATGATCATTTCTAGCCTTGTACAGTTCCATCAGTGACATCTTGTAGGTTTTTTGTAAACGTTTGTTTTAACCCTTCATCCAATCCGTTCCATAAATCCACAAATTGATGAGCACTTTTTCTTTTTTGTGGTACAAATGCTCTGCTTTTTGAGAATCAGTTGTTTTAGTCGACTGTAACTCCCATCCACATCCTTGAATATTTGTTGTAGGTTTATTGGAAGTAAGTTATTTCTGGCTTTATACATGATGAGAGCTGTTTCAAGCTTCACTGATCCCCATCCTTTCAATAAACCCGACTTTAAAAACAGTGCGTTTGTATGTGTCCCATAATCCACACCAACCTTTTGTGTAAGATACACAAACGCTGTAGATTTGTTTTAGAAGTATTTCCCCAAACATTTACATTGAACTGTGAATATGGTAGCATTATGGATGAATATATCAGTAAACGTGCTTTGTGAGTGTATTCCACGCTTTTATTGGTCGGCGTGTGCCGAGGATCACTGCAGTGGAACCTGCTCTTACCCCTGCAGAGGGGGTAATTGATTACCTGTCACCCCCTGAGTCCCACACTCTCTCTGATTGAGATGAGAAGTGTTATTGTGAGTGGCAGCATCTTTACAGGTGAACTGCAGGCTGACTAACACCTTTAGAGTGATATGTTTTTCTGTCCTGCAGAGTAAATTTAATCTTTTCTGAATTCTCAATTATTTCTTCGTTGGTCTGAGGTTCACTCGGGGGCAGAGACAGATCAATCCATCGTGTCCCTGAAAAGTTCTTCGTGTTTTTAGGAGCTTCTGCTCAAAGGGGGGTTTTATAACGTAGAGTCAGACACAGTTTACGAGGCTGTGAGTCATGGATGGGACGATTATGAGGGACGTTTGCCTGTTTTCCCCGTGACGTTCCTCCAGACGATGCAGAGAAACGTCGGTTGATTGAATGATTGCTTTTTATACAGTGTATGTGACCCAGAGAGGGGAATGCTGCACCCTTCAGCCCAGAACAGGTCAGGTTTTAGCTGAGCTGACTGACCCTGATGGGGAAGAAGAGGGTATGAAACAGGATGAAGTACGAATCCAATAGTTCTGTGATTTTGTGCATGGACATCAGTCTGTTCACCCACCATTCAGATTTTGGTATCATATGCCAAAGTACATCAATCATTGATTTTAATGGAGCCCCAAATTATTCATACATGATAAAATATGACTCCAACTATTAACCAATAAATCTAAACTATATAAAATTATCATGAAACTTTGAAAAAACCTGCACACAAAATTTTAATTGGACAGATTACATTTCGATTATTATGCTTTTTATTTTTTAAATATTCATTTTATTATGTATATATAATTGTATGGCTTTTTTTTTAGAAACTTGTATTTCAAAATCAACATTTTCCCAAGTCCTTTTTTTATTTTACGTGACTTTTTTTGAATGACTTGTTTATTTCAAAATGACTTTTTTCAGCAGAATGAGTCTGTCAATCAGAGCAGACCAGGCGGAAGCACTTTTGGGACTAGCTACTCCTTTACGCAGACATGAGCTGCAGCACTCTGACCACACGGCATGGCGTGACGACGCCACACATCGTCTTCAACACATGACAGCAGGCATGTTAGTGCCACGCAAAGAATGACTGCTGGACATCAGTCAATGTCAGAGCTGCTAAGACAAGTTGCTAATTGTTAAAAGTCCCTCTCCGGTGGAAATTCATGTTTTTTTTTTAGTTTTTGACATTTACTCATGGAATTTTTCTTCTAAAAGAGAACTAATGTAATAAAATATAATTTCATGTTTGCATTTCTAAGTACTTCATTCACATTGCTGTCAATCAAACTGTTGCAAAGATGCTCAGTTTGAATGAATGCTTTTGTGATGTCACAACAGCCCAGGAGCACATGCTCATTGCACAAACTCCCTGACCTGCCCCGTCCAGCGCGCACGAGCTCAGGTGTGAGAGGAGAAGGTGACGCAGTGCTGCAATACCTGCATGTTAGGCTGGATGTTGTTGTTGGCCACATGTATTTCACAATGAAATTAAACTTACAGTCTCAAATGTGAGGTTCTCTGCATTTGTGTTCTCACTCTCACCAAGTTTGTAAGCTTGCTGTCCCGCATTAACCAGAGTGTAAGAATAAATCAGGGAACCTTTTTTATTATTGCCTTAATTTAAATAAGACAAATCTAACAACGTTCAGGAGGCCCCATCCCGCAGCGGGTCTCTGTCTGGCCGCCAGCTCACCGACATCTTATCGGGTTCGCTCCAGCGCCACTGGCTCTGTGACAGACTGTCCAGAGAGTATCTGTGCAACAGTAGAAAATGGATGGAAGTTCAGGAGGAGAACGGCATGAGACTAGAAAGGCTGTTGTCCAGATGGATCTGAGGGAAAACATAGAAGATCAAGGTTCCAAAGGTGGTGGTGGGGGGGGGGCTCTGTCTGCTGTAAACTATAAGGCACAAATGAAAAGCATTGATTGATTGTTTAGTGATCTCAGGGGATGGAAACTTTTGACTTTGATAAAAGTAATAAAAACCTGTCTAAAAAAACTTTAGTCATTATTCTGACATTTAGCAAATAGAAATAATTGTGTTAATTGTAATTAGCCTAAAACAGGAAAGATTTACTTTTATTTCATGTGGATGTGGCAGTGCTAAGCCACAGAAACACCAGGAAGAAGGAACATGAGAAACTGGAGAAAGCATGGAAGGTCAAGTGGCTCCAGCAGATCCCTGGAAGGACCTCAGACATCCCAGTCCGGTGCTAGGAACAGCTAAGATACTGCGCAGGATATATATATTTATTACCCCAAGCTATTTCTCTAAAAATATAAGCTTGCTCTGCAAATGTAAACTCCATCTTTGTTGTTGGATGATTACAAATTAGTGACAGTTTGTGACGATGAAAGATTTGTTTTAACAGAAAACTTCAAGAGTTTAAATTTAAACCAAAATGTAACATTTTTAGATTTGACTTGGAGTTGCTTAGTGAGCATGTCTGTTTTTTTTTTTAAAGATTTCAAACAAATCTGTCCGTTCAGAACTGTAGATTACCATAATGCAGGTGAGGGTTGAGATTGGCCGTCAACCGTTGTCCTTAGCTCCCAGGCGCCCGTTCATCAACTGGGGAGAAGCTGTGTCTGTGCAGTTTGGGCTGGCTGGGTGGACTTCTCGCTGGCACTCTGACATTGACCGGCTGCTCTGCCTCCTCAGTTACATCCACGTCTGACTGTGAATCCACTGCAGAAGACTGGCGTCATACGCATGAAGGCGTGGCCTCTGGCGGCAAAGGCTGGAACTGATTTTCATCCAGGACTCTCAAATCCACTGCAGGCTCACACCTTTCAGGCTTCAGTATGACATTTTATTCCTCTCTGACTTTTTCTGCAACTTCATTACTGCCCAAATGTCAGTGGACAGGAGAATTTCATCTTCAGGGAGCATCAGCATAAACTGATGCCGAGCAGGCCAGTAAGTGAAGAATGACCGTTTAATGTTCCTTAAAGCAAAGGCACACCGTGATCAGCTAGACAGCTGTGAAATGAAGCCAAAGCTCTGTGATCTACTGAATCCAATGATTTGGGATGCTGTGCTGAGACATGCATGAACCACTTTAAGGCCAGAGCGAAAGCACGGCAAACCTGATCCTGAGCTTTTTGGGGCAGACCTTGGCTTTGATGACCGTTTAAACTTCAGCGTCTTACCACTGCTGCACCAGTGCGCTAAAGAAAGCACCATGAATCCATGCTCCGGTAGTCATAAAGCCATCACTGCTCTTTGACAGACAGGAGAGAACGGTTTTGGTGACACGCCAAATGTTTACAGTCAAAAGCACACGTGTTCAACAGCTTGGGCTCATAAAGACCCTCTCCTAGAAAAATGGTGTTTTTGGTGCTTTAACATGTTCTTCAGGTATTTTTATTAGGTGATGGAGGACATAAATAGGGGGAAGTCAAGCTCGCTTGCATTTCTAGGTTGTCTTTTTCAATTTTTGTGGATCAGGAGCAGATGAAAGTGCAATTTAAAAAAATCCTAATGTTGTGACGTAGAAAATACGCTGGGCAGGGCCACAAGCTCCTCAGCAACAGTGGAGGGCGGGGTTGCTTCGTGCCAACAGTCCCGCCCACAACTCAGCGGTGAATTTCAAATAAACTCCTGCTGCTCTGCAAAACTATGTCCTAAGAAACACAGATTTTTAGATTTTGGCTGAGACTGGCATCATCAGAATTAAAATACCAATGATCGCCCTCTGAACATAGATTAGAACAGCGTTTTCAGCAGTGTGCGCAGCACGCTAGTTGGCCGTGAGATATTACCCATTCACTAATCTAAAACATTTTCCATCTCGAGTTATCGGCTCTGTGTTCATCCAAACAGGCCCTGATAAAACACTGAGTCGTTGAATACAAAAGATCATAAAATACTTTTCTTTGTGTTTATTTGATTCTAGTAAAGACATTTTGATAAGAATGACGATACCGTGATTTAGCCGCAGCTTCAGGCTGTTTTCTGGAAAAGTCCCGCCCCTTTAACGGTCTCCACCAATCATTCTTGGGGCTTAATCACATGTCATCAGTCTGACCAATCAGAAGTGGTTAAAGTCTTCACTTCCTTGTTCTGATTCTGCTCATAAAGTCTCTCAGTTCCAACTAAAATCGCAGCTAAAGCTCGTCTTTGGTGTGTAGCTTTCACAGAATCGGTGTCAGACCGTGGAACAAGTGAACAAAACCATGAAGCTCAGAGAAGAGAGTCTGTCTGCCATCACTACATCTCCCATGATGCATTGGGTTAAAGTGACAGCATCTCAGCGTACAATGAGTCTTCCCTGTTAAACGTCGTTGAAACCACAACAAACGCGCATCAAACAGTTTTTCAATCTTCTTGATGAAATCAGAGGTCAACAGTTTAGTTCTCCTTCAACACTTGTGATCACTGAATTTTTTCTTCATCTTATTTCAGTTTTGTGGCAGCTACACACAAGTATTACTGAGATTGACTAAAATCTGGAACAGCCTCCCTGAAGGAGTGTAAGACAGGTGCACTTCTGTGTTCATGTTCAAATCTAGACTTAAAACATTTCTGTTTAGCCGTGTAGATGACTGAAGAAAGGTCCTATCTGCACTTTTCTTTCCTTCACTTTCTTTTAAAATCTTTTTTTTTCTTTTCTTTTAAAGTCATTTTATGTTGATTATTTCTATGATGTATTGTGATTTTAATGCATTTTTCTGTTTTGTGAAGCACCTTGAATTACTTTGTGTAGAATTGTGCTATACAAAATAAACACTTATATGGATTTGTGTTATTATCATCAAACGTCCAAGTTTGGTCCAAGTCATCTTTCTAACTGAAACACTTTTCTAATAACGTCTGGATTGAAGGATGAATTCGCTTTCAGACTTCAGTCACTTTTGAAAAATGAAAAGTTAAACGAAGTAGAAGTAAAACGATAAAAACAGGATTAGGTGAAGTGGCCAACAGACACAATTAAACTAAGCTAAAACAAGTTTAATCATCTTAAAAAAAAAAGAAAAATTTTTGTTTAAGTTTTCCAAAGACTTCATCTTTGATTAAGACAAAGAAAAACTAATAAAACTTCAACATGTTCACTTTTTGTGTAGCTACAGAAAACATAAATATAATGTTTTTGTTTTTTGTGTTAAATTTATCAGACAAATTGTGATGATATTGTTCAAAAATTACAGTTGCCTTTGCACCAACATTTAAAAAAAATTAAAAATAAATCGCATATTTGAAAAGATATATTTAGTTTTTGTGAGGTTACATAAAATGTTATGGTAATAAACTGAAGGGAAAATAACTACCAGGGTAAAATTTCAAATAGTTTAATGAAAATTATTACTGAAATCTTACTTGACTTTTATTACATCTTTTAAGAAAAAAGCAGCTGCAACTTCCGCTTTTCTGCCACAATGATCACAAAAATGCACGTGAGATCATGGAGGGACTGTAGATGAGTTAGAGAATTTTTTGGATGCTGGTGTGCCACGGGATTTTTTGTCAAGCATAAAGTGTGCCTTGGCTCAGAAAAGGTTGAAAAACACTGGATTAGAAGATGATCAGAGTGGGACTTAAATCTTCTTTCGAACTGAAACAATGATCTACAGTAGTCTTAAGGATACCAGCTGTTCCTGGTCTCCTCACTCTGCTCTCTGCATCATCACACCCACATGTTTACTCAGACAGACAGAATAACAAACTTTATTACAGACTCAAGGTCCATTTGTCAATGCAATACACAAACATTATAAAGACTTAAGGATAAAAAGAAAAACACTCAAACAAGTATAAGAACAATACGGAGCCCCTAAAGGGCCATTGATGGAAAAAAAAAATGGAAGAAAGTATCAGGTGCGCCTGATACTAACTGGTGCGCACCTGAAACTAACTGGTGCGCGCCTGAAACTAACTGGTGCTCACCTGAAACTAACTGGTGCGCGCCTGAAACTAACTAGTGCGCGCCTGAAACTAACTGGTGCGCTCTGATACTAACTAATTGTGCACCTGATACTAACTGGTGCGCATCCTGAAACTAACTAGTGCGCACCTGAAACTAACTGTTGCGCTCATGATACTACTGGTGCGCACCAGTTAGTTTTTTTTTTTATTTATTTATTTTTTTTTTTCACTCCAGTTTTTTTTTTCCATCAATGGCCCTTTAGGGGCTCCGTAGAACAATGACATAAAAAGTATAAAAAAACAAAGTCATAAAAGTATACAAATCAATGGGAATATAAAAACAATAGCATAAAAGTATAATTACAGTAAAATAACCAAGTATCATGAACTGAATGAAAAGACTCAAACTGCTGACTTTAAAAAAAACGTAAAAGTTTTAAAAAGTGGGCCGTGCCAAAACCTCAGTGAGTTGGTATCTAAAGTCTGTACTTTACATTGGTGAGAGTTAAAATGATTTCATTATTTGAAGCATAAAATAAAACCATAGATATAATGTCTTAGTAGCTTGGAGAGTATGAACTCTAGCACCAGCAGACCGAGCTAGCACGCCGCTCACAGAGGCTGTTTGAATGAATCTCCAAGCATGTTATGCGTTTACCCATAACTAGCTCAGTATACAAAGGTGTGCAGTAAACTTTGAATAAAATCATTTGAAGATTGTCCGAGCATGAAGAAAACCTGCGTGCAAGCGTGTTTGCCTAAATACACAGTTGTCTGTAGATATTATGAGTCATCTGTAAGCTTATCGTTGATGATATGGCCGAATGTTTTACTGGAGGAATACCATAACCGCCACCTCACGGCGGTCTAATAATATAAGGAGTGAGCGGCAGCAAACAAGGGGTTGGATCAACCTAGCCAAGTCGCATCTTGTCTTCGTATTATTTGAAATGATTTTTCCATGTTCTAATTCAGATGATTTAGCAGTTCTGGATCCGGACAGGTAATCTGTCTGTCTTTTCCTGGAGTTCCAGAGGTCTGACAGAAAACCTACACGCTATGGAAACTGTGCTTTCCTTCCACATAAGCAGTGGTGCACCTACATTCATAGGAAAAATAAAAGAGGATAGAGGCTCAATAAAGAAGAATATGACAGCTGGAAGGCGCTAAATGACATCACAGTTAATTGAAAGGCTGTGCGAAAAAAGAAATGTTAGATGTGTAAATGTGTAAATGTCTTTGAATTGTGTAAGACTGTAGTGATGGTGCTTACATAATTATTATTATTTGTATTATTATTATTACTGTATGAAAGAATGTAAAGGAGCAGTCAGAAAGAAAGCAGCTGCAGAGGCGAAACAGTCTGTGGAACATAATAAAACAGTGAAGTGTTTGTCTGATGAGTTGATGGCTACAGCTGTATTATTGCATAAAATAGTGAATTATGATTAGAGACTAATTATATTTTCAATTTTTCTATAGAAAACTGTCGTGGACATTCATTCATTTTTTTTGTAGGACTTATACTGGGTTGAATAAAATCTCTATCCTCTGTTCCTCTTTCATCTGCTGCATCTCCAGCTGATGAGAGACTATTTGGATCATAGCCTCACTGACCTTCCCTCGCCGTTCAAAAGATCCTCAGGCCAGACCGACTCCAACAGGAATCCAAGCTCATTTGATTCAGTTACCAGTAGATGTTGTGAACATTCAAAAAATGGTCTTTGGACATTTTCATGTCTGAAATGTGACAATGAGTACAATCATATTTCCATTTGAGCCTTCAGGGGCGTTTTTGTCTGAAAATCTGTCAGTGGATTCCTGTAGGCTCCGCCTCCATCGCAGAGATGGGTGGAGAATCCAAAAATCGAACTCAAGTAGGACTAGATTTACTTTCAAATTTTCCTCAAGTAGTTGGAACAGGTATCGTTGCCAGTATTAATATGGGCTGATATTTGCATAATTTGAGTTTATTGGTTTCAACCAATATAATGGAAATCTGTTGTGTTTACTGTCGTAGTCGGTATTGACTGTTTCCAGGCATATTTTTTATTTTGGATAGGGATGCATGTTGTTCCTAACAGTTATGACCAACAGTCAATAAATGGTCTGAATGTTTTTAGATCCTTTGCTGTATGTTGAAAAGGTCAAGTGCAATTTGATTGTGCAGCAAAAGAAAGGTTGTGCATTTTCTAATAAAGAAGGAAATGTAGATGTTGTGTTATTCTAGACACGTAAATATCAAAATCTGCAAATATCTGCTATCGGCCACAGTTGCAGGGGAAATATCGGTTATTGGTATCAGCCTGACAAAAATATATCAGCCTTCCTAGTAAAAATAAACTACATAAAAATATTTTTTACAATAAAAGTTAAAACATATTTAATTTTTGTCAATTCTGTCATTTTTAAATATTGAAAAAATTGTGCAACTATTTCAGCATAAAAAGTTTTCATGTTTTTTTGCTAACAAGTCTTTTACCTCACGATTTTTCCATCCAGTACTGTGATATTTTTCAAACTAGTCGTGCAAAGACTTTGAACTGGTCTCTTTTTCTAGTAATGATGGATATGAAGTTCTACATAAATGTTTGCTTCCCTGCTGCTTAAGAAACCAGCATGTTTGTTGGAGGATCTGATGAAAGTTTTGTGTAATGAAATCATAGCTAAACTTTGCTGGAGAGATTTACTGTTGGGAACAGATTTGTTTTCATGCAGCTCTTTGCCAACAATCGTGGATTCCACATTGCAAAACCAGGTTTCTTAGAAATAAGTCAAACCCCATTTCATTATTTAAGCAAAAATAATCTGCCATCGGGTAAGAAAAATGGTTTGAGCAAGTATTAGTTTGAGGTAACAATCCTAATTTCTAAGACATGTTTTCTCAAACTAAGATTATTTTGCTATTGAAATGACACTTTTCTAAATCAAGATCACAAAGTGCTGTTCAATGAACATGAGACAAAAGACCAGGATTACAAACAGTATTTAGGTGTTTGACTGTACGACAATATAAAACCCAAGACAGTGACAGCGGTTAAAATCAATCAAATCTCTACAATCAATAATATCGTAAATTTAAACTTAAGAACCAGTCAGATAGTTAAAAGCAGACCTATAAAGGTGAGTTTTAAAGTAGGGACTGCGATTGCGAGAAGATCAGCTCTATGTTTAGGGGCCAGACCACAGCGTGCTTTAAAAGCAATCATTAGAACCTTAAAACCTATTGTAAAACAGGATGATTTGGGACGTTAAACCTGGGGGGAAGCTGCAGGCCAAATCCTGTAACTGGTGTGGATGCAGATAATCAAGAATGACACGGGAATGAATATGCTGTTATTTTTCCATCAATGCATTTAAAGGCTTCAATGTCCTTCGTCTCATCTTAAAACAGTTTTTTTCTGAATGTAACTAACCGGCTGTGAAGCTGAAGCTGCTGAAAACAGTCTTACACTTTTGCAGACTTCACGGTTGAATGTTCTCGGTTTGGGCATCTCTGGGGAGGCGGCTGTCTTTCTTTAACAGCTTTCTGTGTCAGAAGGCGCATCACCTTGTCGTACATTGGGTTAGTATAAAACACAAGGGGGAGGGGGTACAGTGGAGCAGCGATGGTTTACTCTGACAGCTGCATCACTAAACAGAGTTTATGTGAAACATGATGTTTTCTCAGGTCACGCTCATGGGACTCCCAGATCTCTGTACATTAAAAAGTCCTTCACTATTCTCAGAAAAGATGAAAATAATAGAAGTGAGCTTTTTGAGGGTGCTTTTCTGATGCTTTGGTAATTTTGTGTGGATCCATTAACATCCCTCACTTTCTTTCTAATAGCCTTGTTTGCTTGGTGTTTGCTGTCTTCCTGACTCATTTCCCTCAGCTTCAGATTTGCTTGGAATCAAAAAATGGACTGCAATGTGCTGGCTTAATAGCTAGTGTGATGCATGGAGGAACAAAGCTCCATCTATCCCAGGTTTCCATTTATGGAGGGAAACATTTGAGTGTGCTGCAACAGCTGTAAAGAGCAATTGATGCTTTTTTTTTGTTCCAGGGGCCGCAGCTCATTAGCATAAAACCTAAAGTAGTCACTAAAAGGGACCATAAGTAGAAATAAAACTGTGTTCCTTTAAAACTACATTATGTTGTTTTTTCAATTAAAAAAACTTCCTATTCTTTTGAAATTTTCAGTCTTTGAGAAAAAGAATAAAATTGGTCCTCCCGCATAATTGAGCACACAAAAAGAATGATTTAAATGTAAAACTATAAATATCCTGCTTGAACCCCGCTTGACCCGGTCCATGACCGATCAGAACCACACGCTCCACGACGCTTGATCTTGTCACCTTTGTAGAAAAAATATTCAATCTTACCAGATATTTATGTCTAGTTTATAGTTTTCTATCTTTTTACTCGTGATTTATGACAAAACAAACCATTAAAATGCAATAACTTGTTTTAAGATAATAACTGTTGAATATCTCGTTGAGCCATTCGATCCTAAAAATGTCATATTTTTGCATCACGTTTTTGTGCTGATGTTTTCTTTGTGAACTGAGTGGTCTTGTTTCAACAAACAGACCACCTTGATTTAGGGAAAACAAACAGTTTTATTTGACTTATAAAAATTAAGACAGGAATTTGTAATTCAACTCTTATTTTAAGATGATTTGATGGTCTAGAAATAGGGATAGTTCAACTGTTGTGGAGCATAAAATAGCATATATTTGGGGAAAAGTGTAGAAATAAACCTTTTTTAAAGACCCACTCCACTGAAAATTGTGTTTTTGGTGTTTTTAACATGTTCTTGTAGCATTTTGCTCATATACACCTAATTTATCAGGTTATAGACTATTTCCAATTATCAGAGTAATCTACCAGGATAAGAGCTAATTTCATCCATCCATCCATCTTCTTCTGATCATCGGGGACAGGGTCGCGGGGTCACCAGTCTAAGCAGAGATGCCCAGACTTCCCTCGCCCCGGCCACTTCCTCCAGCTCCTCTGGGGGGCCCGAGACGTTCCCAGGCCAGCCTAGAGATGCAGTGTCTCTAGCGTGTCCTGGACCTTATGCCTCCGCCCAGTGGGACATGCCCAGAACACCTCCCCAAGGAGGCTTCCAGAAGGAATCAGATGCCAGAACCACCTCATAGCCAGATTTTCTCCATTCAGCCGGTTTGTGGTTTCTAAAGCCGAGCCTGAACTGATTTAAAAGTCAGCTGAAGGATTCCAAATCAAATTTGTACCAGTTCCAATAGAAACTCACCGCGTGGTTCATTTAGTGCTCAAGTTAAAAAGGATATCATTTTGTGATTTTGTGTGGACTTAGAAAGAAGTCTAAACATTTTTCACAGTTGTTTTTTTAATGTAATGTTGAGTTAATTATGAGTGGCACGTTCTGGGCGTGTTTCCATGACAACAGCACATTGTCTGATTAAGAAGATGGGACCAAAAGCTGAGGTTGACTTAGTTTCCTCAAAAGTAAAAAAATAAATGCATTAAACGTATAACCGCTCTGCGTCAAAGTTCAAGTGCTTTCCACCTTTATTGCTCCACAGAAACACACAGTCAGCACTAAGCTGATGAAGACCTTCATTTAGGAAACTTCTGAGCACATTAAACATCCATTCATTGTAATAAAGGGGCTGTATTTTTTCAGCTAGGTCTCTCATCAATGATGATGCTCAACATTGAACATCATTATCCAGGTGTGTTGTCTCCACTCAGAGTTGTAGGAGTGACCTAAATGTAAAAAGTGCTTGGGTCCACAGGAAAACGAGGTCAAAGGGAACGTTCAAACCTTCACACTCGTATGATTTATCCAATAGTCTTTGTGTTTTTGTTCCAGCTCTGTTAAATACAGCTCGGCCATCAGGCATGGTCTCACAGTGTGGAGAAATTATTCAGTCTGAACAGAAAATGATGTCTCATTTTGCAATTACATGGCGGTAATTTAAAACCAATTTCATAGCAGCAGACATAAAAAGAACATTGCTGCAAATTACACCGATGATGGTTCTTTTGCCACACGATTCATTTCCTTTCATTAATATTCATATTGCAGATGTTCAATTGCCTGGACGGCAGACGTAAATCAAGGGAATCTGGCGGGGATTTCTCCTTTCAGACTGTGACATCATGATTCGTTCTTACATGCCAGGCTTTTTGAAACATGGAGGAGAGGTGCTGACGCGCCGTGGAGCAACGATTCAGAGCCTCCATGCCGATCTGTTAGACTTCACGAGCAGCAGACGTCTGATGGGATGTGGGTCAAATGTTTGTTTTCTGTCTTCACAGCTCGTTCGGCTCCCGATCTTATCTCTGTTGGCAGATTCCATCAGCAGTTTAGTCTGTTTGTTTGGATCTGCTTGTATTCTGACTCCTTGAGGCATTCCCACACACAAAAACACAGCTATTGAGAGAAATCTTTATATTGTTTTATGTCTTTTTTTTTCTTCATGTGGAACATAATGTTTCATGAAAAGCGCACAAAGAAAGTTTTGTATTTGTTCATTGAATTCCTTCCTCAGACCTAACAGAACAGAGTTAAAAACCCACTTGGGCTGTGACGATTTTAGAGAAATCCATGAGAATTTTCTGCACTTGCTGCCTCTGTTTCATCTCCGTCCTCTCCTGCCCCCACAGCCCTCACAGGGGCAGTTATGCAGATGCAGGGATCAAGACACCGAGAGCCGTGATGGCACAAATCAAAGCAGACAGGCTCAGGAGGAGCCATTATGCAACGCTTTGCATATCGTGTCTTTCTCTCTATGGACTGTAATGCAAACAACTAGTTTAGTCATGTATTTAAGGGTTTAAGGGTTAGTAATCATGGGGGCAGTTAAGACTTTTTTTCTACCGATTTCTGCCACCAATTCATTCGAGAATTTTTCCTTATTTTTCTCTTAAGATAAGATACATTTTTTTTCATAAATGTGCATTTTGTGCTCAGAATAGTTAACATTAATCCTTATTTAAGGTATAAACCCTTTAAAACACAGTCCGTTAAACGGTTAGTAATATTATGAGCATTAAAAGGTCTAATTGAAAATAATTTGAATACATTTACAGTGAAGACCATCTGCCGGTGGCATTATAGTTCATTCTTTATACCTAGGCTCTATGTATATAAAAATACCCAAAAATGTGAAAATGTTTGTGTTGCTTGTGTACTTAAAACACGTTTTGACTAATATTCTTCACAAAGCTCAGGTAACAGGTATTTGAAGCTGTTAAAATGAGAAACAACAGGGACATTTCAACCCAGACCATCTTCTCCAGCCTGTTCTGGAAAAACAGCGGAGCTCAGACAGCTCTGCTCCAAAACAGCCCGGTACCGGAAATCCTTCATTCCCAACACAACAACCCTGTAGTGGAACTCACAACGCAACAGATAACCTTTGAACATTTGTTTCTTTTTTTTTTCACTTACTTTTATATGTATATATATATATATATATGTTTTTTGTTGCACATCTTTTTACCTGCACTGTCTCTAAATTGCTTTTTAAATTATACCACCTTATTGTTTACATTTATGTTGGATTTTTTTGTTTTTATATTATTCTTGTGCTTTTTTTTTCCTCTTTTGTTTACAATGCTGTCATTTGCTACGGTAACAAACACATCAATAAAGTAATTCTGATTTCAACAGGTGGATGCTGACGATCCGTCACTTTCACAGAACTGCTCTCAGTCTTGGATGTGACCTGAAATCTGATTGTGCTGTTCTTGGTTTTTACTACAGAGAATTCAAGCACATTTAGCTGCCCAGGCTTTTGGGGCTGACAAGCCACAGACACTTGAAATCTAAGAAGAAAAAAGAAACAAGGTTGATTAATGACCTCTCACTCTGTCCTGATTTTCCTGACTGACGAATGCTGCCTTTCCATCCTGATTGGAGGAAAGCTGAAGTAAATGAGGGTCTGACTGAGAGGAGTGGAACTCTCACAGCTGATATTTCTTTCTCAAATGCTGGAAGATCCCCGGGGAAAAAAGCGTTCCAACTTCCCTGGAGTTATTGAGACTTGAGATCTATTTTCAGTCATTATTTTGGCCCAACAAGATAACCTGAACACTCCAATCTAAAACAGCTGCAAAGGTATGAAAATGTTGTCCTTTAATAACATGTTCTGCTCAGTCTTAGTCTGGTTTTGACTGACAGGTTGGAGTCTACTATTGACATATAATCAAAGGCTTTTCAATCATCCAGGGGACGTTGTCTTGAAGCTGATTCATGGCCTCTGGCCCTTTAGCCTTTTTGAAACGGTTTGTCACTCATCCAAGTAGCTTCGTCGTTCTGAAGAAATCAAAAGATAAATAGAAGTCCCATAGAACTTTAATGTCATCTCCCAGAAGTAATCAAAAGGCAGCACAAGTGTAAACATGTCCTCAAGTAAATGACAGGCTGCTTTGATGATGATTGATTGGCAGGCCTGGAGAAGATCCCTTCCTCTAAAATGTTTCATCCCAGAAGCACCAGTTAGACTGACGGATCACAGGCAGCACAGAGCAGAGGAAATATGGGTCAAAGGTCAAATGTCAACTAAATTCAGAAATGGTTTTGACAATTTGCTTAACCGCATTTCTGGGGGGAATTGAAGTGAGATTCTCAGCTATTTACTCCGGTTTTAGCTTTGAGTTTTATTCAAAAACTTTTGTCATTTTTTTTTAGCAATGAAAATGTGTTTACTCTATCACCACATTGCTTTCTAATTCCTGCTGTTTGGTCCAGCTTTCCTTTTCCTGCATTTGTCAGGATATACATGAAGCAGGATCCAGTAATTATTAAATAAATGCGAGTTCCTAAGAGAACAAATGAAAAGCTTTATCTTCTTTTATTGATGGCTGACATGTTTTAATAAGAGACCAGGACATTTTAAGATCAAACTTTAGCTAATTTGCTGTTCACTTTTATCTCATAGGAGCAGGTCATTAACACTGATTTAGCAGACTGGGTATGCGTATGATGCATTTGTAAATGTATATCACATGTACTGTGGTCCCTAACCCATAGAACAGTTTGGGGGATTGTGTCCTCACAGTGGAGACGTGCGCATAGAAACATTATGTTAGATCTGCTGGTCCTTCTATTCTGTATTTTGTAGCCAGTATTTGACATGACTATAAATAATAAATAATATATATATAGCATTAATGATAAATTATAGCCAAATTAAAAAAGAGAGAGAGAATTGAAGGATTTAATTTGGTTTAAAACAATGACAAAAACAGTTCTCCTATAGTTTATATAAACAATTAGTTTCTCAAAATCAGATTATAATTTAACTTTATAACCATAATTTTTTGCTTTATAATTCTCAAGAAAAACAACAAAAATGTATGTATCCTTATTATCAGCATTGTTGCTGTTCTTGTCATTTTTTTCCTCAAATGTGGAACAAATGTTCGCTGGAATATGTTCCCACACGGCGCTTCATGGAGAAACACCGTTTGCTTCCTGGTAGTTTGACAACACAGGCGACGACCCAAAGCTAACTTCGTAATGCAGCGTTGATGAACGACTGTAAATGTGAAATCAATCGTTGTCATTTTCCAGAATGATTCCTTACACTGTAAACATTAAACTGGCGGCTCGGACTCTGACCGGAACTCTGAATTTACAGAATAAAAGCGCGGTGGATTGGTGAGTCCAGCACACACACACACACACACACATACACACAGAGCTAGCATACTCACACCTCTGCAACCCTTTGATTTTAACTTGACAGCCTCTCAGGTTTTATCCGTGTTTTTGAAGATGTGAGTTTCGTTTAGAGGTGTAGATTTTAGTGGTTAACGGCTGCTGACACAGAGCTCTTGTGCAAGGCAGTGAGTGTCTCTGTCATGTGATGCTTGGCTCTCTGGGCCTCATTCATTCTCAGCATCCTCAATGTTATTCTAAAACTTCATTACATTGAATGAATGCAGCTTGGGAGCAGATGTTCGGATTCGTCAGTTTGATATGTTGTTTTTTGGGGAAAGACATTTCTTTTTTTTTTTATTGTTTTTAAGAACTATAGGCCACCTGCTGCTGTTTTTTTTTAAGTTTGTTTTTCCTGATAAAACTGAAACCTGCTGTTGTTTCTGTCTATTCTCACTTTGTGGCGTCTTCATTCTCTGCAATAATTGCTCTTATTTTACTGTCTTGTAAACATTAAAACTTAATTTATGTCACAGTGGAAAATAGGATGAATGAAATGTGAAAGAGATGAGTTTGATGGAGTTCAGATAAAATCTAACATTTTAATCACATATATTGTTAGATAATCATTTTAAGCCAATCAGCTTCACTTTTCTAGCTTTCCTTCTGAACAGTCCCTGCTTCATTTATGTCAGTCTTCATGTCATAACCTGGAGATCAGGATCAACACCTGGACTTTAGCTGTGGGAACCGGCATCCAAACGCCTTTCCTCCTCCTGACACCTAAGATGTGTTTTGGTTTCCACAAAAATGCCATTGAAATACATTGAAGTGAGCATTTTTCTGAGGGTTCTGACAATGAGTATGAATGAATCTTCATGCAGTATGAAAAGTCATCTTTGTCTTCAGATCTTTATTTCCTTCTCTTACGCTCTTCTTATAGTGTTTTTCTGTTTTTGGGAACTACACTTCTTCTATTTGTACTTGAATTATATTAGACATTTAAGTCTGAATGTCTCCACATTGATCAAAGTAGGGCTGCACGGTGAGGACAATTCACAATGTACGATATTAGTGATCAATATTCTGATGGCGATATTAGTTGTGATAAATAAACAAATAGCAACACAACCAAAAACATCATTTCTATTTCACTGCAACAGTTTAATTTATATAAGAGTCAACTTAAGTTATACTCCAAATGACCCTTGTCTATATAGAAGGCGAACATCCAACAGAAAAAGGCTCCTCCATCCGATTGGTCAACAGCATGAAGGCGTCCATCTGATTGGTCAAATACATAATTGGATTTATTTGGTTGGGTAAATAGTTTAAGCTGCCAAACGAATGCTTTAGCGCATTTGAGGTGACCATTTATTAGAATTGTTGTTTAGGATATGGGTATTATTACCATTATTACCATTATTGTGCAGGCCAAGATCAAAGTATATAATGAAAACTGAAAACGGTCAAATCTGTTTCGTTCCTAGTAAAGTTTTTTTTTTCTCCAATCCACTTCCTTTACATCAGCTTTAAATGAATATAATACAGATCATTGCATATTAATCATAACACGTGTTAGGGGTTTAAAATTTCTCTGATAATGTTCCAGTTTGTGTTGTTTTTTTCTGTCCCTGGCCTGCAAAGCCCACCGGACCAGGTGAACCTGCTCAGGTGTCAATATTTCCTCTGAGCACGTTTAACCCCTTCATGCCGCTAACCCTCAGCGCAGCATTGAATGCAGCACTTCAGCCCCCCCTCGAAGAATATTTGTTTAAAATTCGGGCATGACGGGGTTAAATCCACATCCACATGGTGGTGTGTGAAGGAATTATTCTACAAGGAAAATGACTATTAATCTTTTGCTTAATACCAGTTCAGTGTTTGCGCTTAAAAAAGACCTCATGGGGGCGGGGGCTCACGTCTTATTTATTTCCTAATAAAACTGTAAAAACTCAAAATAGCTCAGCTTCAAAGTGAGTTTTTCAGAATAGTCTGTGCTTGTATAAAAGCTGCATTCAGATGCGTATTCTCCGTGTTTTTCTCTCCTCCACCCTTTTGTCCTGTAGGGGTTGGCAGGGCCTGATAGCTCAGGGATGTCACTCCAGCATCCTCATCATCGATCCCAAAACGGCTCAGACCATCCAGGTGCTGGAGAGGCACAAGGCCAATGTGGTTAAGGTGAGTTTCAGAGTAAACTCACCTTTTTCTAGCAGTGTTTTTCTTCAGAGCAAAGACCATCTAGATCTGTGTTTTTCAACCTTTCTTTAAACTTGACAAAATCCGGCGGCACACCAGCATCCAAAAATTAAAAAAAAAGGAGAAACTCATAGTCTGTATTGATCTACAGTCCCTCCATGGTCTCATGTACATTTTTGTGAAAATTGTGGCAGAAAAAGCTGAAAGCTGCAGCTGTTTTTTTCTAAAAGAGATAATAAAAGTTAAGTTAGAAATTTTAAAAACTTTTTGATTTGTGTCCGTAGTGGTTCCAAGACGTTTAACAAGTAAGACTCATTGTGCGCTGAGACGCTGTCACTTTAACCCAATGCATCATGGGAGATGTAGTGATGGCACTGAACGCAGACAAACTCGCGTCTCTGAGCTTCATTGTTTTGTTCACTTTTTCCACGATCTGATACCGGATCTCGGTATTAGATCTGTTAATGAGCGCAATTTCCCAAGGCACACCTGACCATTTCCCACGGCACACCTGACCATTTCCCACGACACACCTGACCATTTCCCACGGCACACCTGACCATTTCCCACGACACACCTGACCATTTCCCACGGTACACCTGACCATTTCCCACGGCACACCTGACCATTTCCCACGGCACACCTGACCATTTCCCACGACACACCTGACCATTTCCCACGGCACACCTGACCATTTCCCACGGTACACCTGACCATTTCCCACGGTACACCTGACCATCTGGTTGAAAAACACTGATCTAGAAAATAATTGATTTACTGTCTTGACAGAAACTGTGCACTGAATTCAGAAATGTTTCTCAGAAATCAATGTTTTCCAGAAAACATTGAACATTTACCTTCAATCCAAATAAAAACCGTAGGGATTCCTGTCTAAAATGGATCAAATGTATTTACTTCAGAATAATGACTACTTTAAGTCCGTCCATGAAAAACACAAGTGAGACGTGTTCCTGATCAGGAGAAAAGATGGATGAATGAATGAAGGATGAGTAGAGAACATCTGAGCAGAAGTTTGAGTTTCTGCTCTTTACAGTCATTTATATATTTCCCTTTTAAAACTGTGATTTTGTCATTTAAATTTCCGGATTTCTCTTTGCTAGTTCTGCCCTAATATTCAACCTTAATGGCACCAGATCCTTCTCCTTAAGTATTAACGGCCATATTGAGCTCCTCTGTGGGAAGCAGAGCGAGTGATGAAGTGTGCTGCTAAATCATTCCTCTATTTATTATCCTGATGGAGAATCTCAGTGTGTGTTTGTGCTGAAAAATGGCTTTAATATGAGGAAAAGTTTGTTTCTGTGTAAATCGGAAACTGTGCTTCATCTGAAAGCGGCAGCAAATTCCAACCAAACATGAAAAAGCTTTCAGAAATAAAATAAAAAGCAGAACAAACACGTTCAGATGCAGTAAATTCAACTCAATTATTTGTATTGCCTAAAATCACAACAACAGTCGTGTCGATGGGCTTCATATTTACAATTACATTTCTTTATTTCTTTACTTAGCCCCAATGAGTTTCTGTTTTTTTTATTTTAGGGAAATATGTCTACCGTCTTTGCTTGAAGACTTTCTGATTAAAAAAGCCCATTTTTAAATATTTGGATGAGTCTTGAAGAAACACAGTCTGTGTTTTTTTTTCCCGGTAGGTGAGGTGGTCCAGGGAGAACTACTACCACAACCAGAGCTCGCCATACTGTCTGCGGCTGGCGTCCGGAGATGCGTCGGGGAAGATCATCGTGTGGGATGTTGTCAGCGGCACCGCCCACTGCGAGATCCAGGAGCACTCCAAACCCATCCAGGGTAGGAATCCTGCAGGAATGTCTGGATGCTTTCTGAGTGTGCTGTCACCTTCAGCCTCTGCCTTCCCTCCATCATCTGCCAGACTTGGACTGGCTGTGGAACCAGGATGCGTCTCGTGACCTCCTGCTGGCTGTCCATCCTCCCAACTACATCGTTCTGTGGAACGGGGATACAGGCACCAAACTCTGGAAGAAGAGCTACGCAGAGAACATCCTCTCCTTCTCCTTTGACCCCTTTGATCCATCCCATATGGCCCGTAAGTCCCAGCAGAAAGGTTCACACCACGGAGATCCGTGTGCTTTCCTTTGCACACATTCACAGTTTTTGATTCATTCATGGAGAGTTTCAAAACCTTCTTGAGAATTACTTAGAAACGTCCGATCATCTTCTGATCAATTTTCAAAGCTGTGTTTTAATTATGATGATGCAGTTTTTAGTCGTTTTCTAGGAGCTAGGTTGTGTCTCCTCGCTCTAACCCCTAACTACTAAAAAACTAGATGGTGCAGCAATTCAGACGCCAGGCTCACAATAAACGTTGGTTTATTAAAAAACACTTTTTTTTGGGCTAAAATCGTTTGGATGAGATGCATTGTGGTTATATTAACCGATCTAGTGAGCATCGATGCACACGGGTTTTTCACAGAGACTTCTGGGTAATTTCTAGGACACTGGATTTGGGAATTGTAGATTCAGACAGAACTAGAACATGGCGAACAGCAGGGAAGGAATTCGGACACAACGCTAGATTCTGCATAGAGCAGGAAGCTTGGGGCCCCGCCCAGCATATTTTCTACATCACAAATAAGATAACGGTATTTTTTAGTCTGTTCTGATCCACCACAATTTGAATAAAGAAATAGTCAGAAATGCAGTTTTGAGCTTAATTTTCTTTATATTTGTTCATCTTCAGGAACAGGAACATGTTAAAAACACAGTTTTTATCAGAGTGAGACGTCAAATTTCAGCTTGTTGTGAGTCTAGGTGAATGAAAAATCTTTTTAAAACTAAATTATTTGGGAATTCTTTTTATCAACAAGATCAAGATGAAAGACAGAAAAAGCAGGGAAACAATCTGATGGTATTGTATCTCAGAATCTGCAGCTAAGCCACAAAGAAGTCTCTGGTTCAATTCCTGACGTGGCGAGTCCAGATGAGCCCCCGGGTGGTTCTGAAAGTGGCTGGGCTCTGTTCAAGCTGGATGTGTTTGAGCAGAAAACTGCCAAATGTGTGCAATTCTTCCCAGAAGACCTGAGCCGTCCAGTGTTGGCGAAGGCTCTGAATTACAACCTTCATGTTATACTTCACTGCTTTATGAAAAGGAATTGATGAAATAGTCTGTCTTATTGGCAGTTTCTACCATCTTTTTGTTGATGGGAATCTTCTTTTTACTGATAATTTGCTTTTGAAAGTCAGATAAATGTGAAACCTTTAAAAGGTCCTTGAAATTCCCCTTTTACAGAAGCAAACATCTGTTAACTTTTATTTCAGGGATCTAAAGTGAAGCTCTTTGTGTTGACAGCTTTAACTCTCAGGAGCAAACGTCGTCTGTTGAGGTGTTTGTGTGTTTTCATCCCCCAGTCTTTTATTCTGAAAGTACCACCATGTTTGCATTGGAGGGGGAGAAAATCTAAATCCTGCAGGATAGTTTTGAATTTGATCTTTTGTCTGCACTTTGTAGAATTTTCTAAAATTTATTTCAATATAAATAAATGTATTATTTCAGAATGTTTTTGAATCTTTTTTTTTGTTTAAATGATCTTTGTGGACATAAAGACTGTTATTCAGTGCATAAGTGCATGCTATAAACACGACTTAAATGTCCCTATAAGGCATAAATGTGGCCTTTGAAGTGTTTAGCATGTGCTCTTTTCATGTGTGCATATATTAACGGGATGTTTTTTTTCTCCTCAGTGCTGACCAGTGAAGGAATAGTCTTTATCACAGACTTTACTCCCTCCAAACCGCCGGGCAGTGGCGGCAAAAAGGTCTACATTGCCAGCCCACATGCAAGCCCCGCCCACACCAAACCGCCACCTGCTGCCGCTCCGGCTCCTACCGGTGCAAAGAAGGCTCTAAACAAAGTCAAAGTGCTGATTACCAATGAGAAACCAACGTAAGTGAAGCGTTTCTCCAGAAACAGCAAATGAGGCGTTTGTGGTCGTTTTATCAACTCGGGGTAAACCTTCACTCATTAGGTTTCTAAACGTCGTTAGTGTTTGATGAATATACGCTCTGAGTTTGTCTATTGATCAAACGACTGTTTAAATCGGGTTTGAGCTTTTAGATGCATATCCTAAATCCCATTAACCATTGTTTGTATATATATTATTTTATTTTATTTTGTTTTGTTTATTTACAAAAAAACAAAAACATCTGCTTGCTTTTTATTTTTAAATGTTGGGACTTTCCTCCACAGTTTCGTCTCTCCTGTCCTAAGTCCTCAAACCTCCCTCATGTCCAATCTGTGCCTTCATTCCTGAAGTACAGGACAGATGTCACACACGGTATTATGGGATGTCAGACTAACGGAAAACGTCTTAAATCAGAGAAGCTGATAAGAAGTGTGAGGCTTTACCTGGGGGGTATTCCAGGAAGCATGTTTAAACTAGCCTGACTTTAAGCCTGAACTCTGGCTGAAATCCGCCTGAACTTGCTTACTCTGGGTATGTCCGTTCCAAAAGACCGGATATGAGTTGGCGTAATTACGCTCGACTTGGTAACCCTGGGTTAATGGGCGTGCACAGCAGGTACATAAAGACATTCTCAATAGATCGCCGATTTCTGGAGTCACCATGGAAACGCGTGGTGAAAAAAAAAGAAAACGCTATACTTCAGTGAGACGGAGTCTGAGGTTTTAATGACCGCGTATGAAGATTACACGTCCATCAAAAAAGTAACACGGCTATATGATAAAAAAAAAGAGTTTCTGCGTGTAGAAAAAGAGCAGACAAAGTTAACGCACGAGTTTCTGATCTTGTTGCCATTTTCCTTGTGACGCACATACATATATAACTCATCCAATTTTGCCAACTTAAATGAATTACTTCTATTGGTAACAAAAAATTGAGTTAAATCTATTCAACCTTATTTCTTACGTCTATAAAACTCAATAATTGTTTATACAACTCAAATGTACGTATTTATCTAACTAAATGTCATATTACTCCAATTCAATTAATATTTTTTTCCATCTTAATTAATTACATTTCTTGAACTCTCAAATGCCTAAGTTTGAGCCGGCAGATATACTCATTTTTATAACAATAAAAAAGACGGGGGGAAAATGCACGGAGTGCAAAAATCCGTTAAAGAATTTACCATGATTGTCATTATAACGTTGGTCTGTAGGGGTGCTATATAAACTCATCATCCTCTTCTTCACTCTCACTCATGGTGCAAAGACGTAAGCTCAGTACGGCAAAATAACTCGGCCATGCATGGCAAAACACAGTAAAACAGCTAAAAAAGTAAACACATTTGGTCAAAAACCCACACTTAAACCCAAATCCGTCCAGACAGGCAAAGGGAATGATATCCCACAATCCTTTGCGGTGCCGCTCTAACAGCAGCACCAAAGTTACACCTTCTTAATTGAATTACTTTGAATGAAAGTAAAATAACTGTCTGAAAACTACGTGTAATTTTGAAACCGACTTACAAAAGAATTATTTATTTTAACTGAAACAAATAATTAAGTTAGATCAAAGTAAAAAACAAATATATTTCCAGCATCCATATGTGGTCTTATCACCCGCTCACGGTAGAAAAAGTATTATCTGAGCTTCTTCATCCACTAAATCATCTTCAAATGGACACGCCATGCTGCTTCACCTCTCTGTAAACAAACTAACCTTCAACTAAACCTGCTCCCGACCAGGTTATGTTCAGAGCATGAGTTGCTATGGCAACTTGACCTACCCTGAAACATACCTCGATTTCTGGAACCGAAAACTGAGGTTATCAACTTCCTTAGCCTCAAAATTACCGTGAGTGCTAGCATAACCTGCTTTCTGGAATACCCCCCTGAACTCTAATGTTCCTGCCAATGCAGTCGACCTGTTCTCTCTGCTCGCGCTAGCAGAAGTTAAAAACATGATGTGTTCCTCTTTCTGTCTGCGTACATTTTACAGCTCAGATATTATTAGAAGTGTTTGTCAAACTGTGAACTGGAAGCCAAATGTGAGTCCCGGTCCAGCAGAAATAACAGACGGAGCCATGAAACAGGCTGTCACAGGTCTGGAAAACAGCAGAGGAGGATGACACAAACAGAGACGTTAAACGTCAGGAAGGGCTGATGCAGAGAGTCTTTATGGAAGACGTGACCAGAGGATGGGGAGCAGATGCTGCTGAAAACGCTTCTACTGTGGAAAATCACAGTGGTTGATGCAGGAAAACCAGAACTGGAGGGTTTGTTCCCTCCGGCTGTAGATGGAGATGTTAGAAATGATCACTGCACCGCAGCAACAGAGAGGAAGCAGCAGGGAGCTCTCTCTGTTTACACCTCCTCTTAGAAGTAGATGATGTTCATCTGGAACGTGCTGATTTCCTGATTCCTCTGACAGCTCCGAAGTGTGACGTGGCGCTCAACCAAAACGCCAGCTCCCTCACCAGTAATGAGGGCGGAACGCAGCTCCACGCGAGGGAACGTCAAACGTTCGGTCTGGCCTGAAACTGAGTCTTCAAAGAGAACTTCTTAACTTTGTTGAGTTTTCTACATGGAGCTGCTTTGAAACAGAGAGATGGATATAAATTGTTGAAGGTATTAATTTAGAAACGTCTTTTGAGGAGCTGACAGCTTTGCACCTCAGCAGCCTGTCAAGCAGCTTTATTTATAGCTGCGACGGTGTCTCTGCTTATCTACTCCTCCTGATCTAACACCCGATCTATTCATCCTGTCTGCCTCTGGTCTTTTAATCTGTGTTTTTTGTCCCTCGTCTGTCTGTCTCATTGACACTTGGTCTCCACTATGAGCTAATTGCTCCGTGGCGCCATTTTTCCCCCCATCTGAGTCTTTTTGGAGGTTTTCTAGCTCGACTGTGTGGATGAGGGGAACAAATTCATCCGTTTGTTTGCCCTGCGTCCTTCTCAGCTGATCTTCAAACGCAGTGTGATGTCATGATCACGCGTCCGTCCTGAATGTCAGTGCAAGTCTCATCATACGCGCTCCCGCGTAATCAACCAAAGCTTGCACTGCCAGTAATAACATCTATTGATTTCATCAGAGGAAAAGAAAAGCTAAACTGATTTACTCAGGCGGTTCAAACAACTCTGCTCGCTTTACACACTTTTGGTAACCATGGCAACATTGTATTTTGCGCTGCTTATGCTGCGATTGCACCGGGATCTCACCTTTCTTTACAAATGTCTTTTTTTTCTACATACCTGGATGTTTCAGATGCTTAAGTTGTGACACACTCTGATCTCTTTTTTTTGCTCTCTGTGTTTTCCTGCTTTGTTTCCATCTTAAGTCTGTATTTACATCACGAATGACTGAAGTATTATTGATCTGTCCTCTTGTCTACCTTCCCTTCTTTCTCGTCATAATCATAAAAAATGAGGCTGCTGATCGTCTTATGGCCTCGTCCTCTTTAGAGATTTTTCACAATTAGATCTTTTTTTGAAGCTTTGTTGTCATTATGCCGACGTCAGACCTGCCTTGGATAATGCTGGGTTCCATTCATTTTAAATTCACATGAAAGAAGTTGGAAGGCATACAGAGCTTCCAAAACAGCATTAAAGGGCAGTTTGTCCTTCAGCTGCTGCCTAATTCTTTTGCCTTTAATCATCAAACAGTTTTGCTTGGCGTGTTGCCTCATTGGGATGTTCTATGTAGGGGTTAATGCTGATAATCCACACTTCCAGGGCCGTTAACCCGCTTATACCGTGGTCACTTACAAAAGAAATAATTATTCAACCAGTTTTTAGTCCTTTATACTTGTTTTTTTTTGGTTTGGATCACTTTTTTCACACAAAGCGGACTATTTGTTAGGTGGAGCGGACCTTGAGTGCAGCGGCAAAGGAAAGCGATATCTATGCTGATGATCACCATGTATTGAATAAAGCATCAGTTCACCTCCAGATGATGAACATAAAGTTTGTTTGGAAGAAGGAAGGAGCAGTGATACAGAACATTTATGCTATGTGACCGGAACTTCTTTTTAGGGTATCGGTTATCGTGTGGTATATCACTTTTTAATGCACACCCAGCAGCCAATCAGAATCGAGTAATCCACCCGGACCATGGTATAAACACGAATAACAGCAATGCAGAGGTGAACATGTTAAATGGGTTTCTGGTGGCTTTAAACTTAAATTTTTATGAGTAAAAGTTTCATTTTTCATTTTGACACTTGCTGCACATTCTGTGGATGAAGAAGATGAGCTTCTTAAACCTTAAGCCGGTGGCTTTTTTCTCACTTTAGAGCCGCGTTTATTTGTCTAATCCAGTAAATGGAGGCGTTTTTCATTTCATTTGCCCCCTCCTGTCTGCTGCAGAGCCGAGGCGGTGACACTAAACGACTGTCTGCAGCTGTCCTACCTTCCATCCAAGAGGAACCACATGCTGCTGCTTTATCCCAGAGAGATTCTAATCCTGGACCTGGAGCTCAGCCAGACGGTGGGCGTGGTGGCCATAGAGCGCTCTGGGGTGCCCTTCATCCAGGTGAGGACGGTCAAAACTTGAGGAATGCTTTACAGCCCCCACTCCAATGATGAGGTTTGTTTTTGCATGTTTTTGTAGCATTTTTGTGATGATGGAGGACATTTATAAAGAAAATTCAGATGAAAAATACATTTCTGAGTATTTTCTAAAGTCATTATTTTGAGCAGGTGAAAACATTGGTTTGTTCACCTTTGTCCATTCAGGGTTTGCACATCATCTGATCTTCACTGGTGGTTTTGGGCACAGATTTTTTACGCCAGATAGCCTTCCTGACACAACCCTGTGTTTTATCCAGGCTGGGGACCGGCACAGGGAGACCCAGACGTGGGCCCCCCTGTGGCCGCATAGTTATGCAGTAGCGTGAGGACGTACGTGGTCCGCTTGGCAGGCTGCAAACTCGCTGCTCTGCTCCATTCTGATCATCCACCTGCAGACAAGTAGATCCATGAGCGTCTTTGTTTTCCTGGTCTGAGCTGGAATCTGGACGGCTGAATTATTGCTCTCATTTTTGTTGCACCGCTAATGTTAGGCTGGGGGTGTGGGGGGCTGTAAGCTAGTGGGACAGATTGTGAACAGAAACCTCCCTGCAACGCGAGGGGAAGTCCCGCCCACAACTAAGAGGTGAACTTCTGATAAAGTCCTGCCGCTCTGCAGAAACTATGTCCTGGGAAACGACACATGTTTTTGGATTTTGGCAAAAAGCTTTCTAATCCTAATCAAAAGATCACTGGGAAGGATTTGAAAATAGATCAGAAGATCATCAGAGTGGGTCTTTTTTTCTGTTCATGTAATGTCAAAATGTTCAAGGCGGATTGTTGCTTGGTCTAGTTGAGATAAATAACGGTGCGGCTGCTTTTTCCTACGTCTTCCTTTTTCTGCTGAATGAAGCTGTAACACAGTTTCTACTTTTATTGAATCATTAGTTGAGCTTTACAAAAATGTGTCTCCTTTATTGATTTTTTTCTATAAGCCAATCCTGCCTGCCTTAAATGATTAGGTTCAGAATTTGTCTTCCTGATTGCTCTCACCCCATAACGGCCGTGTAGAAAAAGACGTCGTTCTGAAGTCCTTCCCCAGCCGGGCATCTGCTGCGGCCGTTTAGCCTCAGTCAGCAACACATTTGTCCTGCGGGTGTCGCACCCCCATCCCACTACGTTTGGCCTTCTAATTGGAAGTTGATGAATGCTGTGGAGGTTCAAACCCAGGATTTGTCTTAGCTACAGAGACCAAAGTGGGACTGGAAGCTTCATTTTGCTTTGTCCCTGTGTGGTCTCTTTATACTCTGCCTGTGACAATGAAGGAGCAGCAGTTCTTTGTCCCAATGTGGTGCATATTTATTCACGGATAGCAATAATGTGCCTTTTAAAAAGCTGTTTTAGCGTTCCGTGCCTGGTTGAGCTTCAACGGATCGACATCTCATTTCTGCAGTCTCTGCAGTTTCTCCCAGGAAACGTTTCCTGTTTTTACAGCACAGAAGTGGAGGATGAGCCTCCGCAGTCAAAGGATGTGAAGTGACCCAGAGCTGCAGCTGAGGCGCATAACTCAACGGCTCGGGTTCTGTCCAGACGACACCTCCCTTCTCTAAGCATTATGAAGTGCTTGTCACGCAGCCAATTTGCATGACTGATGATGCTGCTCAGCCAAAGTGCATGGTGGAGTGCCGAAGCTTCTCCAAATAACAAAATACAGTCTCCAGTTTTGGCCTGTCATAGAAACGGCTGTTTGTGTTGATTACAGTGGTGGACAAAACTGTTGGTACCCCTCAGTTAAAGAAGGAAAGTCCACAATGCTCACTGAAATGACTTAAAACCTTCAAAAGTAACAATAAATTAAAAAAATTGAAGTAATCAAAATCAGCCATTACTTTTGAGTTGTTGATAAACAGAATTATTTAAAAAAACAAACTAATGAAATAGGGCTGGACTAAAATGATGGTACCTCCATAAAAGACTGAGAACTAATTGTCCAGGGGGTCATGATGAACTCAGGTATGTCCTTTAATTGACATCACAGCTGTTTTCAAACCCAGAATCAGTCAGTCTGACTATTTAAAGGGAGACAAATAGTCACGTTGCTGTTTGGTGAAAAGGTGTGAACCACACTGAACATGGACAACAGAAAGACAAGGAGAGAATTGTCCCAGGACATTAGAAACACAATGATAGACAAACATGGTAAAGGTAAAGGCTATAAAACCATCTCTAAGCAGCTTGAAGTTCCTGTGACCACAGTGGAACATATTATTCAGAAGTTTAAGACCCACGGGACAGTAGCCAACCTCCCAGGACGATGGAAGAGGAACATTGATGACAGATTTAGGAGACGGATAGTTGGAACTGTATCCAAAGAGCCCAGAACAACCCCCAAAGACATTAAAGGTGAACTCCTAGATCAAGGTCCATCAGTGTCAGATCGCACCATTCAAGGTTGTTTGAGCCAGAGTGGACTTCATGGGAGACGACCAAGGAGGACACCACTGTTGAAAGGAAATCCTATAAAGCCAGACTGGAATTTGAAAAAATGCATTCTGGGAAAATGTCCTTTGGACAGATGAGACCAAACTGGAGCTTTTTGGTAAGATACATCAGCTCTATGTTGGTAGACTCAGAAATGAAGCATCCAACCAAAAGAACACTGTCCCTACGGTGAAACATGGAGGAGGCTCAGTTCTGTTTTGGGGCTGCTTTGCTGCATCTGCCACAGGGGGTCTGGAAGTTGTGAAGGTAAAATGAAATCTCCAGATTCTCAAGGCATTCTGGGTAGAAATGTGCTGCCTAGTGTCAGAAAGCCAGCCAGAAACCCCAAGAATGGCTGAGAGAAAAGCGTTGGACTATTCTGAAGTGGCCTTCTATGAGCCCAGATCTGAATCCCATTGAACATCAGTGGAAGGAGCTGAAACATGCCATTTGGAGAAGACACCGTCAAACCCGAGACAACTGGAGCAGTTTGCTCATGAGGAGGGGGCCAACATACCTGTGGACAGGTGCAGAAGGCTCAGACAAATACAGAAACCGTTTCATTGCAGTGATTGACTCAAAAGGTTGTGCAACAAATTATAAAGTTATGGGTCCCATCATTTTTGTCCAGCCCTATTTCATTAGTTTGTTTTTTTAAATATCTCTGTTAATCAACAACTCAAAAGTAATGGCTGATTTTGATTATTTAATTTTTAATACATTTGAATTTACTGTTACTTTTGAACGTTTCAAGTCATTTCAGCATTGTGGACTTTCTTTCTTTAACTGAGGGGTACCAACTATTTTGTCCTTTGAACAAGCAGGATTTCTAAATAGAAACTGTACCGTCTGCTGAAGAAAAGCAGGTTTAGAGGAGCGGATGATGACAGCATGACCTCATTTGAACTCTTTCCATCCTTGTGGAGTTTGGGTTGTGAAAGGATACCAAAAGCCTGACTCCCAACTGTACATACGGGGCAACAAATGCTCAAACCCGCACGGGGGTGACCCGCGCTAAACCCGTAGAGAGAAAGGTCGTAGTGAGCACGTATACAACTACAACACCTGAGGGTTAGGTAGGTGAGACGCGGGGGTTTTCATCCCCCCCAAATCCTGCGGCCTGCACAAGAAGCCCGTTAGTGTTGTTCGTGTGATTCGTGCGCGCTCTTTGTGACTGCTAGAAATGAGGAAATTAGACCGAGTGTAGACTTGCGTGCACACCCTGTGTGTCTGCAGTCATGCTCTCAATAAGGAACAAGTGCTAGCATCTTACTAACGACTACAGTGTGGCGGAAGGAACTTTGAGGAACTTCCATTATCCTTACAAATACTTCACAGACACTTCCCATGCAGCCGCTCCTCTCCACGGACAACCCAAAAACCTGCAGCCCCTCCACGGGTCAACCCCCCCCTTATGAGTGCATGTGACTGAGGTTGAGCGTTTGGTGTGAAATTTAGCATCATATTGGACGGAAAAGCCAAGCAAAGGCTGAATATTTGGGGTGGGGCTGATGCTGCTTGTTGATTAAACTTCTTCACTGTTTACTGTAAGAGGCTGCATGTCTTCTAGGAAACCGGAGATAAAATTAACTGCAAATTGATTAAAATAAAAATACTTACCACAAATGGCACTTTAGACGACATTGGCTGTTGCCCAAAAGATGACTCATTTATTGTGACACTAAGATTATTGGCAGGGCCTCAAAACCAACGGTAGGAAGTGGTGAGGGAAGCTAGATGTGCGATGAATATGGATGTGGAGACTTCAGCTGAATGTAAAAAAAACAAAAAAAAGGTGTCTTTGTCATCATCATGGATGCTGCTGTTCATCATTTCTGCAGTTCAGTGTCTTTAAATGTCCCAATGTTTACACCAGAAATGCCTCAACTTGACTTATTCCTGATTGAAATGAAGAATTCCTCTCAAGCTTCTTCAGTAAAACCAGAAAAAGAAAATCGGTTATCTTAAATGAATACTTATGAACGTTTGATAAGTGAAATTAAACGTGTGAAGCTTTTGAAAACAGTCATTATTGACAGTGGGACTAATGGGCTTTTATTTTGAAGTTGACACAGTGGTTGGTGTTTGCAGGTGATGCTGTGATCATGGTGGCATCTTCTAACTTGTTCTTCCCTCAAATGCTGCCCAGGTGACCCCCTGCGCTCAGCGGGACGCCCTGTACTGCCTGCATGAGAACGGCTGCATCACACTCCGAGTGTGTCGCTGCACAGCGGCTGCGGAGGAAGCAACAGGTCAGGAGGATTTCCCTTTCTGGAAGCATCTGCTGTCACAAAGCGCCGTGGTTCCTCTTTGGCCCGGGTACCGAGTTAGACACGACGACTACATGGGAGAACTGGACTGAGTCGGGGTGACATCACCCAGTGAAAACCGATTCATTCCAGCTGAAACCCAATCAGGTCAATTCAGTCGCCGTTTTATGGTCGCCGCCTTGTTGGAGCCAGACGTCACCCGTAGACGGTGATTGGTCGGAGTCGGTCTGAGTCAACGTTTCTGTGGCAACCACTCTCCAATCATGAGAGAGCTTGTTGAAAGGCCACACCCCCTACCACTTGACAGCAGGCTATGCGTTATGTGTTGGACGTGGCTGCCAGCAGGCTCCACCCACTTTTTTGAGGCATCTGATTGGTCATTTTATAACTTGAATAACATAAACAATGCATACAAAAATATTTAAAAAAAGAACGGTTCTTCTAAGAGAATGACTGAGTAACAGCTGTTTATTTCTCTATAGAAGTGTGTGGGTACTTCCTGTTTGGAACGCCAGAGGGAGGAGCCACCCAGCCTAGTTCTTATATACAAACAATGAGATAAATGAACATTTAACCTTTTTATTCTGATTTGTCAGACTTTTGGCTCAAGGCCAGTAAATACACTTGAATTATTTTCTTTGGATTTTTCCGTTTTTTTCTTAGTTTTTTTGTGTGTCTGCCCATTTGTTTTCTCATTTCTTTACCTTTGTGTTCTTTCAGATCCGGAACAGAGCGTCCAGGAGCTCGTCTACGATCTGCGCTCTCAGTGCGACGCCATTCGAGTGACCAAGACGGTGCGGCCGTATCGGATGGTCATCTGCCCCGTAAACGAGAACAAAGCTGCTCTGATGGTCAGCGATGGGAGAGTCATGCTTTGGGAGCTCAAAGCTCACGCTGGCAGGACGTCTGCCAATCCAAGGTACAATAGTGTCAGAGTTATTTTATGATTTAAAATCTGTGAAGGTTATTTGATGCTCACACCCTACAAAGTTTTCCTAAACCGGGTCTTGTTGAGGACGGAGGAAAGTTTAGAAGATTACTTGAAATTAAAAAACTTCTTTTTTGTTCTTCAGTCAATTCTTTGTTTTGTATTTAAGGTAAGAGGATGTATTTAGTGAAGACTAAACACAGCTTTTTAGAAAAATACACATTATTGTTCATAAAAATGATGGCTCTGTCAGAACTTTGGGTTCTAAAAATCCAAATTTTAATTTGAACACTGATTCCACACATGATGTCATTTCTCTTTTTGTTCTTATCAAAAGCTACAACTGTAAAAGAAGGTTATTTTTAAAAACAAAGTGTGTTTGGTTTTTCTCATTCATCTGATTTTCAGACACTTTGATGCAGATTTTCTGAGTTAAAAATAAGTTTTAACTGACAGATCAGTGGATTTCAAGGCTGCTGCACTTTTGTTGTTTGGACAATATTCATATTGGGATCAATTTGATATTATTTTAATCATAATCATAAAGTGCATTCATTGTAGGTGTCATACTTTCATGGTTTGGTGTTTAAAATAAGCTGAATGTGACAAGGCTTTATACCAATAACCATTTTTGTGTATTTGATGCCTTTTAGCAGGAAATATAAGTTTTCTCCTTATTCTTTTTATGATTTTTTTTTTACAAATTTCAAATAGTTTTAGATCAAACTTCATTTTTAAAAAATCCATTTTTTCATGCTTTAAGCAGGTCAAAGTGAATTTAAACTTCTTGATGAATTCATACTTCCGTGAAAACATGAAAGCCATCACCTTTGAGCACCTGATCAGTTTGTCATTGATCGTTTCTGAATAGACTAATTGTCCGAGAAGACATTGATCTGTGATGTGTCCTGTGTGTCAGCTCGTGTCTGTCGCCTCTCTATTCCCCCGTGGCGTTCTGTGGAGCTCCTCTGGGTCCCAGCCAGAAGAGGATTCAGGACCTTTCTCTGAACAGCATGATCGGTAAGACACACTCACACATTCATGGCACACATCACACTGTATGACACAATACTGCTTTCACAACTACAAATACGCTGCGCTGTAATTAAACAGGAAAGACGCAAAATACAAAGATTTGAAGTCTAAAAATGAATAAAATCTTTAAAGTTATACATCTAAATTCCATTATTTTAGACATATCTGTTTTATGTTTTACATCTCATGATGGTTGGTGAGGTGTGGGCCGTTTCAATGACTCACAAATCTCTGACACTTTTTCCTGTTGGACTCCTCATCATTTCGGCCAATCAGAAGAAGGCCAATGCAGCTGTTTGTCTCCGCCTCCTATTGTCAAAAGGCATTTCCCACTTGCATGGTGGAAAATTAGCTCAGTAAGAGAAGCCAGAGCCCCTGAGAGCGCAGATGACAAAGATTCTGCTAGCGTGCGCCAGGGCTGGGAATCACTGGGTACCTCACCTTACGATACGATTTGTGATACGCTGCTAACGATAACGATTCCATCACGATAATCGATATTTATCGTATCTAACAACTCACGAAATATCAAACTTTAAGAAAGAAGAACTTGAAAAACTGTTTTTTGGAAAATATTTCCCCATTATTTTTTTAGTTTTTGAACACAATGATAATAGCTCTCGCTATTCTCCTTGTTTTTCCCATCTGCCATTTTGCTTGACTGTGTATTCTTCTTCGTCCGCCCACGGCAGGCAATCTCGCAACGAGCGCCCCTCATCTACCCTCTGGAGAATCGTCTTACCAAAGGATGATTAATAGAACCTTTTACAGAGACTCCAAACGTAAATAAAAGGTCAATGCTCGATGATGACGCATTGAGAATCTATCACGGGACTAAATATCGCGATATATCACCATATCGATATTTTGGCACACCTCTAGCGTGCGCATGCATCAGTCGTGCCCCGAAGATCCGGTCATGCACCTGGAAGCAGACCAGCTCCGCCTATGATGACTTTTTACACTTGCGGGAGGATGAAACGTGAGCGGGAGGAATGTTTCATGCGTGGAGTTCAGAATAATAAATACCGCTACGGAGGTAGATCGGTTGTGACTCAGTAAGAGGTGTTGCTTTTTTGTGTCTCCCGTCACAAACAGGTAAATTTTACCTAAAGGAGAAGTTGTGCCTGACAGCTGCTGACTGAAGGTCTTAACCGTTTATCATCAGCAAAGCTTAGTCTCCTTTCTGCCTGCGTTTTGTTTTCTTGATGTAGTCTCCTTTATTCTCTCTGGTTTGTGTTTCCTATTTTCCTTTTTTTTTAAAGTGCACTCAGTCTACTATTATATACTCACTGGAAACATGACCTTCAGTTTATCATTATCTTAGATTGAATATTAACTTTTCGGTCTTTATTTCTTCCACAACTATAAAAAACCAAGAGGGAAACAAAAAGTTCTGTGCTGTAAAACATACTTCTTCAAGCACATTAATCCTGACGTTCCCCGCTGACACAACAGAAACTCTTGTTTGCCTCTTAGGTCAGACTCTGATCGGTGGTGAAGTTCCTCCTCCGTCATCCAACCAGCAGGAGGTGCAGCTGAAGTTCCTGCTCAGCGGCCTCCTGTCCGGCCTGCCGCTGCCGCCCTTTGCCATCCGCATGTGTCCGCCTCTTACCACCAAGAACATCAACCACTACCAGCCCCTTCTGGCTGCAGGTAAAGCACCTCTGACAGAGAGCACAGGAAGCAGCACAGCTCCAAGAGAAGTCCTCAGGCATGAATGGTCATTTTGGTTTGTGAAATTAGAACATTGATAATAAATTGACTCTAAGATGAAGGAATAAAACAACTTTATTCATGTTTAGATGTATATTTTTGATCTCTAAAAGGTCATTCCTCCACTATTGTGGCGGACAGACTTCTAACTGAAAGCCTTCTTGGTTTTTGTCCCCAGTGGGGCGGAGCTCACGCCTCTGTGAAGCTCTGACCACTTTCAATTAGTTCATCAAAGACTTCAAAAGAAACTCCTTTGAAGGAGAGTTAAAACAGAAGAACTGAGCTTTTTGGTTACAAGGTATTTCAAGAAAACAGAGTCTCTCCATGGGAATGAATGACATTCAGCAGCCTGTCAATCACGCGCTTTCCATTCTGCCACAGGCCTTTCCCTGTTCAAGTAGATTCTAGTGGTCAAATGATGCAGCTGGTTTTAAATTCTATACCGGAGCTGGAGACAGATATTGAAGTATCTGACACATCTGCCTCTTGTTTAGATACAATTTTAGAAAATGTGTTGTGAGTTTCTATCACACGTCTAGCAAAGGTTGGTAAAAGTTGCTTTTGCTTTAGGTCCTCGTGTTCCTGTAAGTTCATTAAAAACATGTCAGTACTTTTACAGGATGTCTGGATTTTAAGCTTCAATCATCTGAAAGCCTTGAAACTCGTTTGGAGTTGAGTTACATTAAAGTTTTAAACGTCAAGATACAATTTGAATTAACCTGTTTTCCTTTAGAAATAAATTACACTTCACTAAAACTAAGAGAGATCATTAAAAAAAAAACATTGAATCAGTTTTATTTCCCTTTTTAAAGTGAAGTGTTCTTCCAACAGAACTCACCTGTTAAATGTGGGCTTCTTTACTTCTCAGTTTATTGTTGTAAAGGATTTTAACACCATTGTTATTTTATTGATGTATATTCATACCATTATTTGTTCCCTTTGAATGTGTTTTCTTATAAAAGGCACCTTTTAAATCAGAAACATGTTTTAAGAACAAGATTAGACTTTTTTGTGGTTTTATCTTTAGTTTTATCTTCAGCATTTTACATGTCTTTAGTTGCACATTTACAAATTCTGTACAGTAAGAGGAAAACAAGCCCTTAAACTTAATTAAAAATAAAACCTTTGGGCTAAAAATCCATAAATAGGCTGATTTGGATGTAATTGAACAGGAAGAGCAGGATAAAAAATCAGCACAAAAAGTTGTCTGCAGAAAGAAATGTTTGCAGGCTTTTCTCATAAATGTTTAGACTTTTTGGTGCATTAAGTAGTGTTATAGTTTGTAATGTGTTCCTTTTAGAGCAGAAAAATTCTTCAGAAGCTCCTCGGGACCTGGATTAGTCTTCATGTCTTCATGAAACTGGTTGATTACTCAACTGGATTGACTGGACTGAATGTTTAATGAACCCTTCAGCATCTTGATTCCACTGTGCTTCTGAAGTGCATCAGTAGTTTTTACAAGACAATTCTGCACATTGCAGCATATTTTGTGCTGCTTACCACATATTTAAACGTTTTTTATCTCACAGTTTTGCTTGTTTTTAAGGCAAAATGATCTCCAAACGACATTCTGCGTTTGTCTGGACGTCTCAGAGCAGCAGAAATATATTCATGACTTGATAAACGTTCATTTGTGACGAGCTTCTTTTTAAATGTTTGCCATATTTGCCATTGACTGTAGTGTTGAACTGCTGTGACTTTTCCTTCAGCAAATACCTGGAGAGGCCTGCTGGTGGGGTTAAGGATGATTTATCTGACGGTCAGCAGGTTCAGCCTCTCATACTGTGGTGCAAACACCGCTGTGATGAGTGGGCGAGACAAATATCATCATGTCCGCACTGAAAAAAAACACACACCCGTGACCTACACTAACAGAATTTCAAGAGCATGGTGGGAGTTTGAAATGTCAGCATACTCTCACTAAATAAGCTGTGCAGCCCTGTAAACAGAGATCAACTGGTAAGACTCACTTAAAGGAAATTACATCTCTTTTCTTCCATTTTATGTTTTATTAGTGAGGGAAGTTATTCAGCCATTCCCTGTTTTGTAGCAAAGCAACAAGTGAGGATTATACAGCAGCTGCAGATTTGTGCTATTCAAACCAGAAATGTTCAGTTTTGTACAATATGTGAACATTTCAAGCACAATTAAAGCCCTGAGTGACATTGAATGGCCTGCAGGCAAAGATGTTGAGATGTTTCTATATTACCAAAAGTATCGGCTCACCTGCCTTGACTCACATATGAACTGAAGTGCTGTCCCATTCCCATACAGTTGAATATGATGCCGTCCACCTTTTGCAGCTATTCCAGCTTCAGCCTTTGTGGTTGAGGAGTGTTTCTAGGAGTTTCTGACCGTTCTTCCAGAAGGTCATTGGTGAGGTCACACACTGATGCTGGTGGAGAAGGCCTGGCTCTCAGTCATATATCCGATCAGAGATCTGACCAATACTTATGGTAATAGTGTGTGTCTGTACTTTTTCTATATCTAATTCCTCCAGGTTAGTCGTGAAGTTGAAAACAAAAAAGACAAACAAAGACTCTGACATTGCTCACATACAGACGTCACACCTCCAAAGACATCCAGACAAGCAAATGAAAGACTTATTTAACCAACACATCTCCATTCTTCCCTACAAGGTCTCTGCTTCTCATTCACATTCATCTTTTAATGCCATTGAACAGTTCGGTTTAAAAGCTGCAAACACCTTAAAACGTCTTTATAAAGACCCAAAAATGTTCAAGTCTTTAAATCTCCCCAGTTTGTACATAACAGTAGGTGTAAATACAAAACTTCCCCAATCTAGAAATGTGTTTTAGGGACTTTAGCTCCTCGTTTACTCACCATGCAGCAAGGACATCAGGGGTTCATCACGCTGCAGATGGTGTGGGAGTGACTGGGCACAGCTGGTTCCCAGTGGCGTCCTGAATCCCTAACTAGAACGAGATGATTGAGTTTTCTGTAAAGTCATCATGCCGAGTCAAGGAGTTAAACAGTCTCCTGCTGCTTTTTGTTCAACTTTCTGTCAAATGCCTTGTGAATCGTAGGTTTGAAAGTTTTATTGTTACACTAGAGGTCAGGGTGTGTGACACCATCAATGCTGAAAGGTGATGGACAACATCCAGGTAGGAATACAAAAGAGTATGTTATTAGAAGAGCAACCTTAGCAGATTTCTATACTTAGCCGCTTACTGGTAACCTTACATATGTTGGACTGTTACGGTACTTTAATTTACCACGATAAACAAAGAGGACATTTTCCTCATCTTCCAAATTCTGATCAGTTGTTGGAGGTCTTCTGTCATCCTCTGGTCCCTTACTTTCTTCTTCTGTTGCTAGGCAACAGAAGTTACAAACCTGAAGCAAATTTTCCGTAACTGTTGCTAGATAACTCTCAGACTGTGCGTGTGTTGTAAAGTCTGACAGAGAAAGGCTTTTTAAGATGTACACCGTTTTTTCAGTTATCTTAAACAGTTTCCACCCCGCCATGGTCGTACTAAAAAACGTGATGAACTGTTTTCATTAGGCAGTTTAGCTATAAGCTGCTTCATAGTTTTTATCACATTAAAAAGTGAGTGTTCTGGGTTAGTGTTTGACTTATAGTGTTATTGGTTGCTCTGTAAGTCGTTTTTTTTTCATTTCCTCGTGTTTTAATCTTACTAACCGCGCTGTTTTCAGCCCCTGCTGTCAGCTATGCCTTCATATTCTCCAGTGACGGTCTTCGTGTTGCTAAAGACGACGTTTAAGGAGAGTTTCAGCTTTCTACATACAACACTTCGTACTAAGACTCTCTGTCTGCATGTCTGCCTGTCCTAACCACACGGATCTTTTGAGTATTTGATACTTTTACAACATCTATAAATGTTTTCATCACAGCTGAGCAACAGATGCATCCTGGGAAACAGAATGACAACATTCATTAATGCTGATGTATTCAGTGCTTCACTTCTTCTGACCTTTTCGCAAGCATTTATAACCCCTATTGGAAATGACGGCAAAATGTTGGCAGTTTCTAGTAAACAAATCAAACAGGAACAGTTTAATGATGTTGAAGGCGCTGAACTAAATTCACTTCCCTTTAAATATTTCGCTTTAGGGCTTCAGTGGTTGGAAAAAGAATGATCTCTCCTTCTGAAAGACGTAAGAACCAACTCAGCAGGATCGATAAGTTCATCATGTAATACCAGCAGAAAATGATGGCAGACATATTCAACTGTTGTGGCAGGAGAGAAAGCAAAGCTCATGTAGCTGCAACAGAAGAAATCTGCCCAGGTCTTCATCCCTCTGTCACTGCGTAGGCATCAGGCGTCTGCATCCATCAGGGTTTGAACCAGCCTGCAGATGGCCCGGATCGTTGGGTCGGAGTGAGCTGCTCCACCTTTGTGTTGTTTTAGCTGTACAGCTTTACCACAATCACACAAAGGCAAACGCACAACTGCAAACCCCACAAACATAGCATTTTCATACCCGGATCTTACCATACGGTTCCAGTCCATGATGTGACTTTTTAGCAATCATCTTCCTGATGTCTCCATGTTTATGCTCATGGACATTCTTCTCTTGTCCTGCTTCGTCCTTTGGGGAGACGGGAACGTCTCTGAGCTTTTCTTGTGGAGTTTGTCTGTGTGTTTAGGTTTCTCTTTGTGGCAGTTTTCATTGGTTCTATTTTTCCCTAGATGTATGGAATGGTAATAAGTTCAGAATTACAGATAAGTTAAGGCTTACCTGTCTTTGTTGCACACAGAAAAAACATTCACATCTTGATACCTCCCTGTAATTAGCCAGCTTTTCATCATTCTGTAAAGTAGACTCTTTAAAAGGCAGACTTGTTATAGAACCAATTGCAAAATAAAAAAATTGCAATGAACTCACCTGAAAATAATCATATAATTACAACTTTATAAGGCTGAGCAAACAGATGAAAGCTTTAAAATATTTAAGGCGTCTGGCTGTGCCTGGTTAATCTAAGAAATATATAAAATAAACTCGTGTATTTAGAGATGATGATGTGTCGGAGATGAAAATTCAAAATTCTGTCACATTCCGACTACATCTCAATGAACAATCCCAGAAAGAGAAGACGAATCCTGACGACTTCTGCTCATATTTTCCTGCTTTGAAATTGAGGAGCAAAGATGAGGCAATATGGCTTTTATCAATGTCAGCCTTTTTCTGTCCCTCCTCCAGGGAGCAGACGCCACCTCCTGTCTGCCAGTCATGAACGGTTTGATGTAAGGAGACTGTGTGGAGAGAGAGTATAGGAATCAGAATCTTTATTGTCATTGTACATGGGGATACAATGAAACTGCAGCAGTCTTGAAGTGATGTAGTTAAATAAAATAAAATAGAAATAGAAATAGAAATACTGTATTTACATCTCTAACAAAAAATGAACAATATGTACAGAAACTGTTAAATATTAAATATATATGGATAAAGTAGAATGGAATGAGTTGAGTTGCTGTGAGTGCAGCATAATAAATATTGAGAGTTATTGCACAGAGACCCAGTTATTGCACATAAGTCAAGATATTGCACGCGTGTAATGGTCAGTGATTTAGTATTTGTAAAAAGTCAGAGTGAGCTGTAGTTGGTGGAGGTATGTGTGTTCTGCATGGTAATTGTTCCTTAGTCTGTTTGTCCTGGTTCGGATGGACCTGTACCTCCTTCCAGAGGGCAGCAGGTTGAATAGAGGGATAGCAGGATAATGATGCTAGCATAGGACTAACACTAGTATAGGAGGTTGTGTTCAACACTGAAATACCAAAATGAAAGTTGAAATAAAAACCCCAACATTAGTTAGTACAGATGTTAAGAACCACAGATCACCAAAGGGCTCCACAATACTCTCAGCCGTTTATTCATCTGACAAAATCCCAATCATATTTGATCAAATACTGTTTTATACTTTTATGAAGTATTTATTCGTGTTTTTTTTGTTTAATGATTGGAGCAGCATCATCAGCGTATATTTGCTCTTAGTGAGCTAAGAAACAGATTTTAAAAATGGAAATCGTTCTCCTTTTAAGGTTTCTGAATTGATGAAGCTCCTGATCTCCAGCTACCCTGATGCCTCTCCCTGACAGTGTTACCCTACTCCGCACTGAGAACCATTCAGTGCCTTAAAAAGAAAACCCTCAGTGAGGTGCAACACAAAACGTGTCATTAAGTGTCTGCTTCGGTGGTCTGCTGAAGGAAACGGTTGGATCTGCATTCTGTTCAGCCATCTATTCAAACCCTCCAGATTGTTCAGAGCTTTGTGTTCTGCACTGAGAATGGTATTGAAGGTTCACCTTTGTTTGAATTGGCATCAGAGTTTATTCTAAATCTCCACATGATGCAGCAGGAAAAACAGAAATAAACTTGCAAATAACATTTGGATAATTGAACATCTTATCATTTTTTTCTCGACTTTCACACATTTATCTCATTATAAAATACTTTTGTAAAGCCAATTTGTAATGATTGCCACTACAAATCAGTTTCTGACCATGACTTGAAACTTGAAAACTTGTGTATTTATTTAACAGGTTTTATTTTAATGAGTTTTTCTTGTTAACATCAGAGGGCAGGTTGGCTTGATATTTAATGCCCCAGCCGTAGAACAACAACAACAACGTTGTGACGTTTCTCTCACTGAGTGGAGGGTCAATTGTTACAAATGAACACTTAGACTATATGAGGTTTTGTTCATTAGACAATAATTCATGCAGAATTCAACATGTAGACTTGATAAACATTCTTCTTTTACTGCTTTTTTTCCATATCTGGTCAAATGGTGTAATGATGTTCAACTCTGAGCTCAGCATCTCAGGCTTTGATTTGCTGCTTTACTGTCTGTGGAGACGGGCAGCCCACCGGGGGGGGGGGGGGGGGGGGGCAGACCGTGTCCCTCTGATGATGACTACATGTCTGACTCTCCTCCTGTCTTCTTCTTCTCAGGCACACCAGCAATGGGTCCATACTGGTCTACAACCTGACCAGTGGTCTTCTGCTGAAAGAACTCAGCGTTCACTACCGTGTGTGAAGTCAGGTAGGCTAGCCTTCTTTGTGAGGTGTGTGTCGGTGTGGGTGTGCATTGTGTTTTAGCACCTCATTAGAGGTGGTGCAATCTCCTCAACACTCTCTGGTAAGTGTTCAAAAAGAAAAAAAAAAAAAAAAAAAACATTTTAAGGGTCCAGTTATTTCTGGCTTTTGTCGCTGAGCATTAATGTTCGGCTCTGAAGTCAATAAATAACTGAAATAATCACAACCAACAGTATTAAACCAAAGGCCAAAAGGTTAAATGTCTGATTTTGTTTCATACTAGATGTGATTTCTGATTTAAACCTTTTTTTCCCTCCATTTACCTCCTTTAACAGAAGTGACAGATGACAGAATAACAAAAACGATTTCATTGGTTGGCCTGAACACAACTAAACACAAGCTGTGAAAATGTTTGTAGAACAATGTTTTCTCCTCTCCTAAAGAAAAACATTTGTCTGTTTAAGCCTGATTTGTAAGTCCTCCCACCTTCCCCGGTCCCCGATATCTGAAGACCTAAAGAGCCCAAACCAGTTCCCAGAAAAACTGAAGAAAATGTTCTATATTTGCCATTTTAGCGATCTCACGCTTAAGCAAGAAACAGGCTTGACCGACTCCAACCTAAAATAAAACAAATGGAAATGTCAAATATTTGATATAAAAGGAGAGAGAGAACAGAGTCCAGAGGAAAACTGTGCTCTGGAGATTTTCATTGAGAAATCACATGGATCTCCACAACTTTACATAATAAAAACACTATTGTGACAGGAGATGAGATTTAAAAGGGATTATTTTTATTTTAACTGGATAAGTAGACTTACCTCAGATTAAAAATCTGTCAAAACATGTACATTAAAAAACAAGATTCTGGAAGGAAATGTTGAAGTGAGAATTGGAATTCAGCCTAAGAGACTAAGTTTAGGCATCCTGTTCAAAAGGCAAACGTTGTGAGATGGAGTCTTCTTGAAGCACATCAATGGCTAATCTGCCATAAAACTATAATAATCTTGAGTGCAATCTGAACCAAGTTTTAAAAACTCAGATCAGCTGGTTCTGGAGAAGAAAAGGGTTAAATGATGAATGAAAGAAGGACTTCTGTGGATGCTGCCACTTCACACATAATCCTGCATTCAACCCTCATGAACCACATCTGACCATGACTTACAGTCCATGATTGAGAGGAAAGTTCAGTGTCAGAAGAAAGAACGAGCAACATTCCTAATCATTTTAAATAATTAGACTCTCACATCCAGTTCCATTCTGTAAAACCCATGCAGGGAGAAGTCAAGCAGGTTCAAAAGCGTTAGCATATTGCTGAAAGACAAATGAAAGGACAGCGTCATAGAAACCTTAAAGTGACGAACCAGCAGTTCTCTGAAACAGGGTATAGTGTAATTAAATCACGGTTTGATAAACATTAGATCCACATTTCCTCCAAATTCTCTTAGTCAATAGGTTAATCATTGATATGTATGATCTTTGTATAACGACCTGGCTCCAACAGGATGACTATATGTTCAGATTGAAGATGACAACCCCACTTATATAACTATCAAGAAATCAGGATTTCAAGGAAAGGAGGTGGTTTTGGCAGTAATATCACCAGTCTAGCTTAGCCTACTCCAGCCTAAAGTTAAAAATGCTTATAACTCAGCCTTAAGAAAGCATTATATTTGTCTTTAAGTCTTTCTTTCAGAAAACTGGAAAACCTGTTTCCTCATGGTATTTATCGCCCCCCGGCCCCATATTCAGAATTTTTTTAACTGAGTTTCCGACTTCCTATCGACTATTGTCTTAGATTCTGATCAGAATTTTAATAGGGGGATTTTTAATATTCATGTGTTGATGACCCCAGTGACTGCCTAGGAAAAGGCTTTTGCAGCTTTTATTAAGATGATGTTGGTTTTTCACCCAAAGTGTGAATGAACCCTCACTGTCATAAGCACACCCTGGACCTTGTTCTAACCATGGGATGAGATCAGCCAGCTGAGTGTCCTTCCTCTTAACCCCCATCATTTCTGATCACTTTTATGATTACCTTCAGTTTACACTGGACCATCCTTCTGCCCCAGTGAATGAAACAGCTTAGAAAAGGGCAGCAACTGACGTTCTGGTAGTCTGAGTTTAAACACACAGTTCAGCCAGTACTTAGTGATATTCTGAGAAACTACTCTGAGACCAGCTCCCATAGTATCAGTCCTAGTATAAATGACCACTTTGTTAATGATGCCTTACAAGCCCTCAGAATTACACTTTCACGTTGTTGCTTGCCAAACCTAAGTTCATCAGACAAAACCGGTAGCACCGTGGTTTTGCGCTGAAACTTCGTTCTCTTAAAGCAAAGCCGTAAGTTGGAAGAGAATAGGCGTACGCTCCGGTTCCAGAAGAAACGATCTCGATATCTGGAAACATAGCCTATTCAATTATAAAAAAAGCTCTGCGTAGAGCTAGAAAGCCAGTACTATTCAACGCTGTATCAGAGAATGAAACAATCCAAGATTCTTTTTAGCACTATTGCTAAGTGCTCATGATCAGAGCTCGATAGAACCACATGTTCCTGTTTTCTCTCAGCTCTGGTGGATTTTTCTTACATTTTTTAGATAGTAAAATCTCAAATATTAGACATAGAAAGTTAAATCCAAGTTATTCCTACAATCAGCCCAGAACAGGCTGAAGTGGTAGAAATGGAGGCATCCAGCAAGAAACTTCTGTAACATTGGACTGCTTTACTGCTGTGGATCAAGCGGAAATAACATCAATTGTCGTCCTCCGTCCTCAAACGTGTCTGTTAGACCCAATTCCCACTAGACTTTTTAAAGAAACTTTTGCCCTAATCAATGATCCCATATTAACAATGATAAATGCCTCTCTGGAAGCAGGTTCACGTGCCACAGTCTTTTAAATATATGCGGTTATTAAACACTACTTCTAGAAAAAAGCGGTTTGGATCTAAGCGTGTTGGCAACTATAGACGATATCAAACCACCCTTTATTTCTAAAATCCTAGAAAGTTGTAAAGTTAAACAGCTTTACTGCCACCCTACAGGACAACTGCCTCTTTGAAGACTTTCAGTCGGGGTTTTAGACCCCTACACAATCTGAGCTTCACTAGATTAGAGGAGTCTCCTAATGACTTTGTTATTGGCTGGCCTCAGAAAGGGTCTACTTTCTATTCTTGTCTGTTGGACCTCAGTGCAGCCTTTGACACTATGCGACCACAGTATTTTTACTCATAGATTAGAGAGCAGGACATAGGGATCAGAGGATCTGCTCTCCAGTGGTTTAATCCTATCTGTCCGATAGGTATCAGTTCGTTAATGTAAATGGCCATTCCTCTCCAGTGCACTTGAGTCCTTCTCCTGGGTCCCACAGAGTCCAGTCTTGGGACCCGATCCTGTTTAAGCTTTATATACCTGAAACATAATCAGGAAACACAACATTAATTTTCATTGTTAAAAGCACCGACCCCGATACATGGGGTGTATTTATCCGCCAGAGAAGCCTGACCAGGAGAATGACCAGATAGAGAAAACTGAACACCCATCAGTGACATGTCAAGACCTGGATGACAACTAATTACCTCCTCTTGAACCAGAAAAAAAAGCTGAGGTCATTATGCTTGGACCTAAAACCTCAGAGATGCTCTGTCTGCTCCAGATGAATACCCTGGATAGCATAAGTATAGCCCCCCAATTCCACAGTTAGAAACCTTGGGGTTTTATTTGACCAGGATTTATCATTTAAGGCTCACATATCTCAGGCGTGTAGAACTGCCTTCTTTCATCTGCGGAATATTGCTAAGATCAGAAATATACTTTCTAAGAGTGATGCTGAAAAACTCATCCATGCATTTGTTACGTGGAGGCTGGATTACTGTAACTCCTTGTTAGCAGCGTGTCCTAAGAGTTCCTTAAGAAGTCTCCAGCTTGTTCAGAACGCAGCAGCTAGATTGTTAGCAGGAACTAGCAGAAGAGATCACATCACTCCTGTGTTAGTTTCGCTCCATTGGCTCCCAGTTGATTCCAGAATCAAGTTCAAGATCCTCCTGTTAGCCTATAAGGCCTTACATGGAATGGCCCCGTCCTATTAAGGACCTCATAGTCCTTACCATCTAATGAGAACACTTATTTCGCCAAAATGCAAGACTGCTTGTGGTTCTAAATTATGATAAGAAATGCACGGTTGGAGGTAGGCGTTTAAGCCACCATGTCTTTATGGAATAACCTCCAGCTCATGGAAGAGAGGCACGACTCAGTTCATTTCAAGTTAGACTGAAAACATTCACTCTTTGGACAAACGTGTCCAGACAGATTAATTATTCAGAGATTATTTAACCAATGTTAAGTTGTTTTAGAAATTAAACTTGCTATTTCTTTAAAGGCTGCTAGAAGTTGAAGCTGGGGTAACTATGGTGCCCCTGGGGTTCTGTCTTCTTTTCTTTTCTACTTCTACCTTCCTCTCCATTCCTGATCATAATTTATCATTTAGTTCTCCATGCCTCTGTTTGGTACAGTGCGATTCATGTATTGTCCCTCTTTTCCTCTCCCCTCCTGGAGTGTGGGAGTGCTTCAGACTCAGTTGCTCATCCGTGCTCCAGTTCCTGACCCGTCTGCCTGTATTGCTCCGCGCTCCTACCTGGCCTATGGTTCTGTCTCTAGCTCATCTCTGGCTTGTCTCTGCTCTGTACCTGACCCGAGTACCTGCGTCTTTGCTCCTGCTCCTGGCTGTGGTTCCTGTCTCCAGCTACTGACTTCGCTGACTGTGCCACGACTGGATGAAGATTAGTCTGCTGGACTTTCTTATATGTAGTTATAGATTTAGATAAGTTATTCTTCTCTAAGGTTCTGGTACATCGCCTGTCAGGTCTGGGGAGGATCACCTCCTTCATGTGGGCACCCCTGAGGTTTTCGCCCGTTTTTCCGGAATCCGTTTTTGGGAGTTTCATACCATGAAGGTCTAGGAGCAGGGATGTCTCTTTAAATAAGTTTGTTAGTCCATTTTGTATTTTCCTATTGAACTCTTTGTATTCACCAGTCCTTGCAGGTTCATGTTTTACTTCTAAACCCCATCGAAACTGACATTGTTGTGATTTTGGGCTATACAAATAAAAGTGAATTGAATTGGTGAATTTTAGCCCCCATGCTTTTCACTTCGACCGAAATTGACTCCTGCCTTAGGATTGGCTTCTGTGTTTTATGGCGAAAGTCTGTTATGGATTTTCTGCTTTAACTAACAATAAAACATTTCTACAGCTTTCCATTGAGGTTTATTTCCCTTAAGCTTGCCAAGAGAGATGACATGTGTCTTCTAGACATTTCTTTGAACATATGAAACTGTGTCAGATTCTACATTTTTTCAACCTGGAAGGTATATTGCTTCAGGGCAGAAATTAGGAGCCATTCTGACCTTTGGTCGCTACAATTCTTGAACTTTTCAAGAATAATCCAGGATTTCAGGATGTTTGCCTCCATTGAAACACATAGAGGAATCCTTGTATAGCTTCATGTTCGATACGGCTCTGGCATTTTTCACAAAATGATCTTTTTTTTTATTTGTGCTGCTTTCACTTTATTTATGGTCAACTTTGCTCATTTATTTTTGCCAGTTATTACCCTTTAAGTTTCATTTTCATTCAGTATATCTGGTAAACCTGCATTTACTTCTGGAAATCGCTCCTTCTAGTTCTCTTTCTATTATTTGCTTCTATGTTTATGAATTTATTGTGTGTTTTTGATGACAAACCTGTTTGTTTTGTTTTTTTTTTTTTCCTGATATCTTCTAGCCCTAATAATTCAAATACACAAAAACTAATGGAGTGCTTTATATTGCAGCTTTTCTTTTTCTTTTTTCTTTTTACTGAGCAGCAAGTGTTTTTGCAGCGTGAAATTAAGCCAATTGAATCCCTAATAAAGAGATTGATTTTGGAGCTAAGAGCATCTATTCAACAAATAGCATTCATTTTAATGAGAGAAGTTAGTAACAACAAAAACAAAAGTCAAGCAGCTTTAATGAGCTGTGCGGCTCAAGCAGAAGAGTTCCTACGGATGTTCAGGAAACAGAAATATCTGACACAAATAAATGGCATCCCGACAGATTAACATGGATTCTATCAGATTTTTCACATCAACATATGAAATCACAGAGTTGACAGATGAGCTTCAACCTTCATTTTTCAAATGAGGGGTTTTTCTGTTCTGAGTTGCTACAGGTCTCTCAGTGCTTCAATAGGCACGGCGACATTCTCTCCTCTCGCCCGCACACCAGTTTGGACGCTCCCAGCACATCTCATTTGCATTTCTTGGAGGGCGGTGGACTAATTAATCATGTGGCTATTTACCATCTCATTTTTGCAATTGCAGTCTGTGTTCTCTCCAGGTGGACCACTTCTCAGTTAAATTCGCCACCTCAAACTTATTAGCTTAAACTGGTGAGCACTTTTCCCTCCAGCTCTCTGTCAATGCATCCACCTTACTGCCTGAAAAGGAATTCACCACTGTGGGGCATTTCACAGAAAGCAACAACAGACAGCATTTTGTTACAGCTGTGCATGTCAACTAACAACAAAAGTCGTATTTTATCAGATTTATTCTATCGTTTTTATTCCAGACCCTATAAAGCCGCGGTTGCATATTGACATCCACGTGAAAAACATTGTTTTTAATACACAGTAGTAATGCATAAGCGGCTCTGCCGGCCTTAAATAATCCAGGCTTTCTGAAAACAATATGCTGGTGTTCAGAGTTTGACGTTCAGCAACTTCACTTCCTCCAAATGATCGATCTGAAGACATTCCAACATATAGGAAGGCAGCGGTTATTACAGCTGGTTAGCGAGGGTTGTTATTGGTATTTTTTAGGAGCAGTTTTTATCCAACTGCCATAAACCTGTTAATGGAGCTCTTCTTGTAAATTATGTTAGTTAGGATTAATTATTATTATTATTTCTCCAGGTTTTTGTAGTTTTTAACACATTACAGCACTTTTTATGTCGTTTTATGTATTACGTATTTTAGTAGTAAGATCTATCCGTCCATCCATCCATCTGATGGGCTGGAGGAGGACTGAAGCATTTATGTGCTGTTATTTCTTCTATCGTTTACAGACTACGGATTTTCCCTTTTTCATAGTTTGAAGCTGCCCGGCTGACTTAGACAGAGTTCATTTCATAATCTTTGTTTTTTGTGCACTCAAGGCTGTGATGGTTTTACCATTTTCAGATGCTTTCATGCTAACGTCTGCCAACCTCTTGTCTCGTCCACAGAGGGATCGAGTGGGTGAGTCTCACCAGTTTCTTGTCTTTCGCGACGTCGGCTCCGAACAACATGGGCCTGGTGCGAAATGAACTGCAGCACGTGGACCTCCCAACTGGTGAGAAGCTGTCAGTCACCTGAGCGTGCACACATGTACCTGAACTGGAAGCTTTGAGATTACAGTCCAATGGTTGATGTTTTTTCCTTTAGCTCACCTTCTTCTAAGCAGGAGAATTAGCATCTTGGTCTCTTGTTCTCCAGTTTTTCTGGGGATTTACTATAAAAGTCCCCAAATGGATGAAATATGTAACTCAGATCCTTATTTTTCATTTATTTTTTCACTCACTTAATAAAAAGCAGAAGTGATATCATGACAGAGAATTAGCCAGGGTTGGTTGATCCCTTCAACTCATCATAGGACTTGAGTTCATCAGTAATTTGATGAAAAATGCAATGATCCCTATTGTACTGAGCCGACTGTGCAAGTTATTTAAGTTATAAACTAACTAATCAGATGCCTCCAATAAAATTAGATTGGAGCCTGCTACCTCCATGTCCAATATTCAAAAGCGTGTGAGTGACGAATTTTGTGTCAGAGCCTCTTCCTAAGCCTCATCATCGCTGCCGTTCTCACAGAATAACCAGAAACCAAAACTGTGTGTCTGCATGCAGGGCTCCCGCTTTGTGACCAAGTGGAGGAAGCGTTTGGCCGAGTCAGGAAAGCTGTGGGTTCAGGGCCGAGTTTTCTGGAACTATAAAACCTGGACTTGGGACGTCAAATGATCAAATATGGCCGATTACTGAGTCTGCAAGGTCTCCCCGGGAGGGGGACACTGCTGCTCTCTGCAACATCATTCTAATCTGCTAACGGGTTTTTTACATCTGAGGTCCCAATTATTGGCCGGGCTTTGGCTTCCCGAGTGACAGTTTGCATTCCTCCACTCAGCACCGTGTAAAAAGCAGTAATGAGCAACACTGGTCGGATGGGTGGTTTCAGGAAGCGTGTTTATTGTCATCGTCTTTGCTGTTGGCGCCACACTAACGACCCGCATTCTGACGAAACCACACTGAGGAGAGGAGCCCGGACCAGTTTGATGCTGGAATCACTTGAAATCGAGGCTGTTTTGTGCTGCTGTGAAGCCTGAGATGCCTTAATTGGTGCTCTGTAATCTGTAATCAGGACTTGCACCGCTTCCACTGCATGAATGAGACAGGAAATTATAAACAGCTCTTCATTAGTCCCTGGTGCCCCCGGGGTCAGAACAGTTTGCCTTAATATATGTTTTCACTCTTTAAGCTGCTTGTGACTGTGAGGCGCTTCGCCATCACAGAGTCACTTTGTGTGGAAGCAGCTCTGACCGCCCTTAAACAGGGAGACTTTCTAACACCTATGGAGTTTGGCCCCTGTGTGGCTGAAAACCTGAAGAATCCTTGTCCAATTAAAAGTGCGTCATGTTTGGATGTTTGACTTACGTCTCCTTGAAGCTGCCCGTCCGGAAAAAAGTAACAGCAGATGATAAAAAGCATTTTTTTGTCAGACAGGAAAACATCATCATTTTGACAAGAAAGTCCTTTTCTCTTCTCATCTGCTTCTGCTTTACAGGAAGATACTTGCATTTAAATTGGCGTGGAAATAATGAGCCACTATTGAGATGATCAGTGTCTCACCTCAAGTAAGTTGCTGATCCTCACATCTGCTTTAAAATGTTGCTGGCTTCTATGGGTTATTTTGAAAACCTGATCGTGCTCCCAAATAAGCAGCAGCTTTTTCGGTCTATCTCATAGGCCTGGGCGATAAATCGATCGATGAATTAATTCGAATTTTTGTTGCGGGCGTTCAAAAATAACTAAATCAGGTTTTTATGGCGCATTTTTGGCTCCCCAGAGCTTCGTAATTAATAACAGGAAATGATCGGCTAGTCAGTTAGCATGTAGCCTAATAGCCTTCGAATGTAAAGATACTGACTGCTAAAGTTAATAAAAGACAAGTCCTGAATATTATTATTCCTATTCGACCCTAAACTACAATATCAGCTGTCTGACAACAGACCAGCCAGTTGCCCAAAAATGCCGGCATACATGATCAGAGAGCTCTGCGGCGGAGCTAGTACTAGTAGCCTAGCAGGAGCTATCGTATGACAAAGCAGCCTAGTTATCATAAATCTTTTGATATTTTTCTTATATTCATTGAGACGGTAATAAAGTGATCATTTGTGTTTTTCATGTTCCTTTTTTGAACGAATATGGGTCACAGAGACACGGAAGTTACCGCTGAAAGCGGCTTTTGCCAGCGTACAGAGAGCATATCCGCGTGAATGACTTATGACGTGAATAATTATTGCGTTCGAACGGATTAATTATTGCGTTCGAACGACATAATTATTGCGTTCGCACGTGTTAATCATTTCGAGGGAACGGAATAGTATTTTGAGGGAACGCAATAGTATCTTGTGGGAACGCAATAGTATCTTGTGGGAACGGAATAGTATTTCGTGCGAACGACATAATAACCTGTGGGAACAAGATATTAATCTGTGGGAACAAGATATATTTTTATATCTTAATGTCAGGACACGGGCTCCGTAAGTTACAGCAGATGATAAAAGCATTTTTTTGTCAGACAGGGAAAACATGTCGACACCGACAAGAAAGTCCTTTTTCTCCTTCTCATCTGCTTCTGCTTTGCAGGAAGGTGCTTCGCATTTAGAGGTGAGCGTGGAAATGACGAGCCACCTATTGAGATGATCAAAGTGTCTCACCTCAAGTAAGTAGCTGATCCTCACATCTGCTTTAAAATGTTGCTGAAACTGTCGGTTATTTACCAAAAACCTGATCGTGCTCCAAACAAACACGGCTTTTTCAGTCTATCTCATAATCGTCCTCCGTGACCTTCAGGACGGCATTTTCAGGATGTTTGCTCTTTTCCTCTTAGCAGATGCTTCCCAGACTTTGGGATGGCTACTTTTTTGTTGATCCTTTCTGCAGGGAAGGACTCCATCTCCTTCAGTTGCATCCCTGTAGCTCCTCCCACACCCATATTGGACGATCAGTTCAATGTTTTTGTTGTGTTGTTTTGTGTCAGCACACACCTAAATGCTCTAGAACGGCCAATGTTAGCTTTTCAGAGGAGTCCTGTCTTTCTGCACAGCAGGGAAATGAATCCACTTAACCTGATATTAATGAGAGAATCAACAGTTCTTAATGTTGTAAACGTGCACCATCTTCAGGCCTGTTAAAACCAGAGAAAACATTTCCATTGTGCAGCAATGCTGTGCTGATGCACAGATCCCTGCTCTCCGTTCGTCCTCAGGCAGTACCTGGTGGTGGTTTTCAAAGAAAAGCCGCTGGAGCTGTGGGACGTGAGGACAGGAAGTCTCCTCAGAGAGATGGCCAAGAGCTTCCCTACCGTCACTGCATTGGTATGAACAAACCCCAACATTTCATCTGATTCAGTAGAAAATGCTGCGTTTAGTTGACCTTCTGGAATTTGTGACTGCAAGACTGCAGCCACTGTAGTTGTGTTGGGCTTTGCTTAGTTTGTTTGTCCAAATGAAATGGATGCTTCTAGACAAAGTTGTGCACACTGTGAAGAAGAGAAGCATATGAATGCAGCTTTTGGTCTGAAGATTCTAATTTCTCCTGTTAGATTACAGTCACACAGGAGAAACAGGCATTTAAACAAAAGTGCACTGTGATCAAACATCAGCAGTCATGTCATAACCAAGAGACCAGGCCTGCCTGCCTGCCTGCCTGCCTGCCTGCCTGCCTGCCTGCCTGCCTGCCTGCCTGCCTGCCTGCCTGCCTGCCTGTCTGTCTGTCTGTCTGTCTGTCTGTCTGTCTGTCTGTCTGTCTGTCTGCCTGCCTGCCTGTCTAAAGTTGCAAACTATGACTTTGTGCACAGCTTTGTCTGCATTTTGACAATAATTTTCCTCCATTTTTCGACTTCTCCTCATCAAAAGGATTGACAATTTGTTTGTAAATGAAAGTGACATTTTTGTTACACTTTTTACACATCTATGAAATAAATGAGTATTAAGGAAATGTATTTTTACTTCCTTTGTTGCTATAATAGGCAGTCTTTGTTCTCTAAAATGGATAAACTGCTTTAAATGAAGAGAATGTCATGAATGTTTGTAAATCTCTGTGGTTTTCTGTCACGGTTCTCTTTCTCTTTTCCTCGTCTGTTGCTCTCCTGTCAGTTTCCTCTCTGACTGATTGACAAGCGACTCAGATTGCCAGAGGTTGTTTTTCCAAAGAGTTTCAGAAGAAAAAAAAGATTGCATGTTCTTGTGTGCATCAAACATGTGCTGTCACTGGGAAGACCGCCGTGGCAGCTGTGGACACGCGAGGAAAACTGCTGATTCTGAGAAACAAATGTTGCTTGTGTGCCTTTATGTCTGAGTATCGAACATTTACTGTGATGCTCATGTTTATGGATGAACTCTGAGGCGGCCTGAATGTGATGTATAGTGTGTAGCTTTTATTAAAAGGGGAAAGGCTTTAAACTTTCATCTAAAAACTCTTTCCTTACGTCAGGAAAGCTCATCCTGTGAATCACAGTTCAGCTTCTTCTGTGCTGTTGATGGACGCCTGAAGAAATGCATCGTTTAAGATGTTGGCATATTTCCCTCTGCAGAGTCCCTGGAGGTCAGGCCGGTAGTTCATATCAGTTTGCCTGAGGAGAGATCATTTCTTCATCCTGCACCCTGGAAATATCTGAGATCTGTGGGAAATGGAAATGTCGTGGCTCTGCCATTTAGCTAATAATTGAGCCCGGGGGTGTCTGTCAAACCCGCAGATGCAGAGAGTTCTCACATCCAACTGGGATTTCTCTGCAAAACTAGCATGTCTGAAATATTCCTGCCCCTTTGTAGAGCAAAGATGATTAAAGACACGCTCTTTACTTTTGATCTACTTACCTCATTTCCTGTCAGGAAACGTTTTGACGCTCCTCTTGCTGTAGCAGTCTGTGCTTGCAGTAGCCATGTTTTTGGGACCCCCCCTCCCCCCTACCCCGTCGTAAAGACTTCTGTGGCTGCAGGTTAGAAAAGTCAGCGTGAGCGATGGCGTTTGCCGACTGTAAAATCTTTCATAAGGCAAATAAAAACAGCAGTAAAAGACCCTCACAAACTGCTGCTTCTCATTTTCCTCCTGATTGCAGCCTGGGGTCATGCGACCAGCGCCGACGTGACTCAATACTCTCCTGATATGTTGGCCAAATAGCTTTTGTTTCTGCTTGTGGTTTTCAGGAGTGGTCCCCGTCTCACAACCTGAAAAGCCTGAAGAAAAAGCAAATGGCGGCACGGGAGGCCATGGCTCGGCAGACGGTGTCCGATGCTGAGCAAAGTAACGTGGAATCCTCCGTCATCAGGTGAGAATTTCTCAACACCTTTTGACTGTTGGACATTGTCTCTTTTGTTTCTTGATTTTTCTTGAATAGTGATGACAGGAATGTGACTTATGACGCTCATTTCTCAACCCTTGCAGCTCCTGTAAGGAGAAATAATCAGTTTCGCCCTTTAGTGGAGGAAGTGCAGACGTCACACTCGGTCTTTGCTGTCACCAACTTAGTTTTTCGGTATAAATAGCTAGCAAGCGTGGGCTTTGACAGCAGAACAGTCCCTCACCAAACATGACGGCTGGAGTTTATTTAGACAAACCAGGCACGGATCCAATGTACACTTGTTCCAATATTTTGGGAGTAAACGGGCGCACTGTTTACTTTTGTTTTCCAGTAAATATGTTGAAAATATTGAATACAAAATGATTTTTCCTTGTTACAAGCGAAAGAATTTCCCTATGGAACTATTAGGATGAGTCAAGATTACTTAAGTTAAGTTGTATTGTAAATTAAGTAAATCTTCAATTTACTTATACAGACTGGAATCAAAGCAACTGGAATAATTATGTCTTAAAAAAATATGTATTGGCCTAAAAAAAAGGTCGATTGAAGCAGTTTTTCCTCAAATGTATCCTATTTTAAGAGCTACAACAGTCCAACTGTCCTTATTTTAAGACCATAATTATCTTAAATTAAGACTAAATTGAACAATAAAGAATAAAAATTATATATGTAAATGTTTCTGTATTTCAAACTAGTCTCTTTATTTAAACGAGACCATTCACTATTCACAAATGAATTTCTGCTTAAAACAATGACGTAAAGTGAAAAAATAAACTTGTTTCATTTGAGATATTGTTAAAATATGATGTTATTTAAGACCAAATGACTCAACAAGATCCTTTGAGATTTACTGTGTTAAATGACATCTTGTGTTGATGCAGTGCAAACGTTCAGACTGTCTGTGTTTTAGGTAATCACAGTTAATATCAATTATTTATGTTCATTGATTTTCTGGCTTATGTAATCCATTCAAATGTTTGCCCTGATACATTTCTCTGTAACCCCGTCTGATCATTATTGATCTTCGTTAATGATCAATAATTGAATCCGTGGTGAGTTCTGACCTGAAACGGGTTTTCCTTCCAACGACCCTCACAGTCTCCTGCAAGACGCCGAGAGCAAGTCGGAGACGGGCCAGGCCATCTCGGCCCGGGAGCACTTTGTGTTCACCGACACGGACGGGCAGGTCTACCACATCACTGTGGAGGGCAACACGGTGAAGGACGGGGCACGGATCCCCCCTGACGTGAGTGGCCCTGAACGGCCTGCTTCCATTCCACATCCCTGTATCCATGCTTTCTTCTCTTCGTGTTGCTCTTTGGTGCCGTTAACGAAAACTTTATAAGCTGAAGAAAAGAAAGCAGCACTTAAGTATCAGAAGTCAGTCCTCCAAAGCGTTGCTGCCCTAAACATTTATTGTGAGAAGCCAGGACCAGTTATGGCTTTCAAATAGCTGATTTGGTCCGACTATGTCTAACATATTCCATCATGTAGTGAAGAACCCTTTGGTTTTTATTGGGGGGGCTCATGTTTTGAGATACTTTCTCTCCATAATGGATTTAAATCTGTCCTAAAGCTCAGCATTTCCCTAATGTTTAACTTTCAAGATGCACAAAAGACCACATATCCAAGAATTCTGGTCAAATCTGAGAAGTTGCATTCTGTGAGTGAGCTGGGATCTGAATGGCCTACATCAGCGTTCTCTAGTGGAATAGCCCAGCGCTCACAGCCAGATGGTGTTCTTGTTTTACCACTCAGCTGCCAAAAGCAATTCACCCCGCCGTCTTGTTTTTATTGATGCCAAAACATAAATTCCACAGAGGAGGGCAGTTTAGTGCAGAGCGATAAGAGTGGCTTTTGAAATACAAAGTTTTCACAACCAGCTTCATCAAGGACGTGACATGTGAGCAGAAATGCATCATTTCCAGGACATCTTTTTCTAGTTTAATGGAGGATAATCACAGACTTTCCACTGTAGGTCTTGGAGATCAGAAACTAGAATGCAAGTCAGGAAGGTTCTCGGTTTATAGCGGCGACAGCAGCCCAGAGAGCCTCTGAGAAGTATGTTTTATTTCTAGCTCGTGTCAAAACATTTATGGCTAAAACCATTGTCTCTGATGCTGGCTGAGGATTCAGGAGGGCAAAGATCAGTGGAACAGCCATATTGTCTTGAGTTAACTCCGCCCACCTCAATGACATTTCCTGAAAACATCCTAAGAAATAAAGTCCATAAACTTTTACAGCAAAGCAGACGTTTAGGCAGAGCCAAGTCAAGAGATTTTAGTGGATTCTACCCCCATCTGTCAATCAAACGTTTACAAACTTGTGCTTTAGGAAATGAGTAATATTTACTAAACCAAAAATAAAACAGTTAATAAACAGACTATACTTATATTTGTTTTTTTTTGTGTAAAGTTGGATATTTTCATTTAACATGGGAATCGGTCGGATTGTGCCCCTTTCTGAAACCACCCTCCTGTGGTCATTTAAGGAACTGCAACCTTTTCTGGGTTCAAAGTTGGGAGTGGAATATAAAGGCTCCTAAAAAAATTACCCTATAAAACAATTCGCTAAAAGTACGACGAATATAAATAAAAAATGACTGAAATGAAACATTCAGTCACAATAACCTCAGTGATCATTTTTCTGCCCTCTTTTGTCATAACTGTGACATTTTCGGGTTGTGTGGTCCACTCTCCCGAGTGCAGTGTGAAAGAATATCACTTCATACAAAACATTCTCCAACAAACGTTCCTGTTCTCTTTCGCTCCTACACTTCCTGTGTTGCAGGGCAGTATGGGTAGTATTACCTGCATTGCCTGGAAAGGGGATACGCTGGTGCTTGGAGATGTGGACGGCAATCTTAACTTCTGGGATCTTAAAGCGCGCTTGTCCAGGTAACTCTGTTATTTTATGCTGCAAAGCCCGATATTAATCACTTATTCTGCCTTTTTTCTCTTACTCAGCACCATTCTTAATGTAGAATGTCTGTTTTTATCATGATGCCTTGAATATAACTCCCACATCAGTTAGACGAGCGGTGCTGCACCTCACAGGACAGTCATCTGTCTTTACTATTGCTAGTAATGTGCTGGACTCGTTGTTCCTCAGTGAATCGCTCCCAACATGCAGCCTCATTCAGAGAAGGCAGTCTTCATTTATTCCAAACTGCAGGGATCCTTTAGCTAGGATCTACAAAGAGGAGCTTATCCCATGGTCCGGGATACTCTGTTCTGATTGGCTGTAGGGTGTCCAATAAAAAGTGAGTGTTCCACATTGCTGCTTTGGCCGAATCTGTTGGTTACAGGAACAGCAGAAATGTTCAACCTAATTTACAGACGTTATTCCAGTCTATCAGAACGGCAAGACAGTAGAAAAGATCTCTGTCCCTCAAATGTCTCCATGACGGACATGGCATTTGATCATCAGCGGGCGGTTCACGCCTCTGTGTCGTCCATGCGTTTCTGTGTCTTTCTTACTGCCAAGCCTAAACATTTAGTCTCAGATTCACAAACAGTACAAATTAAAACGGTGAGTGTATTATTTTCAGGTGTCAAAACCCTTTTTCACAGTCTTTAGAATAATTGTTGAAGTAGTTGGCGGTCTAGATCATTCCAGAAGTGTTGCTGACGTGTTTTTAGGGGCATACCGACACATCGTGGCTGGGTGAAGAAGATCCGCTTCGCCCCGGGGAAAGGCAACCAAAAGCTGCTGGTCATGTACACAGACGGAGCCGAAGTTTGGGACACCAAAGAGGTGAGACTTTACCGACAACACCTCACTGATGACCTCTGTGTAGAGAGTCTGTTGATGTAGAGGGGAGCTGCAGGGCGTGGCACTCATGTCGTTTCCATGGCAGTCAGGAACACAAAAATGTGCCATACTGTATGTGAGGCTAATGTCCTGATAGTCCTGTAATGCTCTGTCATCGTCCTCCTGCTTTTAGCCGTCCTTTCAGGTGTTGCTGTGCAGCATACGTCTAGGAGCGGCTCTCTCCTGGCATCAGTTAGCCTCCATTAGGATGAGGAATAAAAGATTTCTCCCTAATAAACGTGAGGGGAAAAACACAATGAGGGCCAAAGATTCGTTTCTGGATTAGTGTGGACGCCGGGATGATTCGGTGAGCAGAGGGTGGAGGGAAATCGTTCCTCTGAATCAAGACTGTCTGGAAACTGTTCAATCCCCGGGTCGTTTAAGCCTGAGAACAGATGGAAGAAGCCGAAGCAGGAAATGAGCGAGTGTTTAGGAACCAGGACGGAGCGGGGCAGACGGAGGAGAACGGACGTTTTGAGGAGGAATTAGTGTGAAATTTCCCAAATGCTTCTGTGCTCTGCTGATACCAACCTGTCTCTGCACAGAAGGAGGATGTCCTGACTCAGAGGGAGGGAGTCTAGGGCGGTTTGGGTGTCTCTGCTTTTGCATTTGCATGAACTTTTATCAACGTTTGTCCAAACGCTTAACACAACTAGAAATATCATGTTGTATTTTCATTAGATTTTTTTATTTGAAATAGTTTATTTCAAGCAATAATGCACAAAACAATACAATCATCAATAAATTCATACAAAGACGTATGAAACTGAGGATAATTAGACATTTAATTAAAGATTGCTTGAAAGGGAGAGAAAGGAAGCAAACTGTTCTAAGTTTCAATAAATCACATGACAAAGATGAGTTACTTAACTATTATGTAAAAATAGACATAACTCTATTTTGGAAATCAGCAGATCAGTTTTCTAAAATATGTGCAGATTATTTATTTTCAGTAGAAAAATACTGAATATGATTTAAAAATAACATATCAGAAAAAATAGACATAACACTGTTTCAGAAATAATCACAGCATACGCAGATCAAGTATCAAAAGTATGTGCAGATCAGTTTTCATTCATCCAACTCCAGGTGCAAATGGTCAGCAGCATGCGCATCGGCCGCAACGTCAACTACCGCATCCTGGACATTGACTGGTGCACCTCAGACAAGGTTGTCCTGGCGTCAGACGACGGCTGCGTCCGAGTGTTGGAGATGGCCATGAAGTCTGCCAGCTACCGCATGGACGAGCAGGACCTGACCGGTGAGCGCGGGGCGGGGCGGGCGGGACGGGGCATTTCAGGGCGGGACAGGACAGGAGGGTTTTTACCATCACGCGTGACCACACATCTGCTGTGACTGTGCACAGATCCGGTGTGGTGCCCCTACCTGCTGCTGCCCCGAGCTGCTCTCACCCTCAAGGCCTTCCTGCTGCTGCAGCCGTGGTCAGGAACCTTTACGATGGACATCACGCAGGTGTAAGGGTCCTTCTGGAAGACGTCTGCAGCTCAGAAAAACTCACAACAAGACGAGCACAAACAGATTTATGGACTAAAACAAATAGGATTTATCATTTTATATATAACTGGAATATTTATTTTCTTTTTTGGGAAAGACATTTTCTTAAATGAGTTGTTTAATTCTAATTTAAACTTAAACCAGGGGTCTGCAACCTCCAACACCTAAAGAGGCATTCAGGTCCATTTCTCACCGACAACAACCACAAAGTCTGATTTCAGCCATGAAAATCAGCCAGCTGTTGTGATTATTATGTTAAATATAAATGCCATAAATATAAATAAAGAGAAAACAGACTTTTTTTAATCTAAATATGAAATTTTTCTTAACTTTCAATACAAGTTCTTTCAAAATAAAATACACCCTGTGCCACATAGGTTCATCTCAATGCAGCAGTTGTAGTAGTTTTGGTTGTTTGACGTTAACAGAAATGAAAGAAAAATGAATAACAAACTATTTATTTAACCAAATTGTGGGACATCTCAGACAGAAATTTGTAAATCTAACAAAAATGAAATCAAAAGCAAAATTAGGCGACCTTTATTGTGTTTTTTGAGGCACGCTTAAAATCCTGAAATGTGTTCAAAACTTGAAAATCTGCTTCTTAATCTGATTTCTTAATTCCAGTTATGTTTACTTATACCTCAAACTGATTTTCTGAGGGACACTGTGCTCAAAAATCTGTCTGTTTTAGTTCAACTTGTGACACATACTGTGTTTTCAACTGTTTATGAACGAGTTAAGTACCGTTTGACTTGCTTACTCTTTACTTTAATGTTAAATTTTAAATTAAAAACACGCTATTTTAACCAGAGAGCCACAAAGCGGAGCCACACGCCGCCGTTTGAAACCATCGTATGGAAAAAAACACTCCAGGAAAGGGCAGAAACAAAGCTCTGAGGCTTTTGATCTAAACTTAAATGTTTTTATTAACTATTCAGAAAGAAGTTATCATTCACTCTAAGCTCAAATGTGAAGCAGCTCATTATAAAATATTAACCACATGATTATCTGCAGCAGTTTCACTCTTTGATGCTGAACCTCGGTCACTATAACCTCAGTTAAAGTTCTTTTTTGAAATACATTGGAATGACATTTACGTTACAGAGGAGAACAGGTTTCCAGCCATCTGTGTTTTTGTCATTTATCACCAACCAGAGCATCTGCTAACCATCCAGCATTCATGAACATGTCAACATGAAACCTAAAGGAGGTCTTTGCTCTAATAAATGGCAGACGGCTGCAGCTTTATTAGCCACATTCTTTACCTGACCTCTGCATCCACGCCAGATAGACGGCCAGACACACTGCAGGCCTTCAGCTTGTTGGATCGAAGAAATGAAAACATGAAAGAAACGATGAACTCATCTGTTTCAGAGACTACAGTGAAAAGGTGGAGATAAAAGGCCTGATCCAGGAGCAGCTTAACTCCTTATCTAAGTAAGTTATTACTCTTTGCTTAAACTACAAACTTTAGCATCAAGATCTCTTGACATTCAGCACAGATGTACCTGTTAGATTCCTGCTGTTTAAACAGAAGACGGTCGGTCTGTGTGCAGACGGATGGAAAAGAGCCACAGTGGACCTGCTGTGTTTGAGGAGAATAATTGGTTCTGTCTGTCTGTGATTGGCTCCCCAGTGATACCAAGAGTGTGCTGCAGGACCCGGAGCTGACTCTGCTGCAGCGCTGCCTGCTGGTGTCCCGGTGAGTCACAGCGCCGCAGAGGGCCGCTGCTGCTGCTGCCGCCACCGCCGCCGCCACCGCCGCCGCTGATGCTGCCGAACTGTGGCTGTGTCCGATTTCCCACCCTAGCCCCCACACAGTGCACTCTATAGTGCGTTCTACATGTTCTAGTTCTGTCTGAATCTACAATTCCCAGATCCAGAGCTCTAGAAATTTCCCAGAAGTCTCTGCGAAGAACCAGCGTGCCTTGATGCTCACTAGATCTGAGAATATGGACCACAATGCATTGCGTCTGAACAATTTTTGTCAAAAAAAAAAAGAATTTTTTTAATAAACCATCAACGTTTTTGTCCTTGGAAGACAGTGGACTCATAAATAATTGTCTCAAAACGCTCATATTAATTACATTTAACTTTGTGAAATCTGTGACTTCATATCCACCGTTTAAAAGAAATGAGCAGTGAGCGTGGAGTCTGTATTCCTTTTAAAATCCAGGGCACTACATACTGACGCACTATCTAGTTATTTAGTAGTTAAGGGTTAGAGCGGGAATTTGGGCACAGCCTGAATTGAAGAAAGTAAGAAAACCCTTGTTCATAAAAAAAAAAATAGTGTTGGAGCAAAATAAGCTTACTTTGAGATAATGTGTCTTGGTGATCAGATTTTTCCCCCAAATAAGAATTCTTGATATTAGACATTATCTTGTTCAAAGAGAACCTGCCTCCGGGGTGAGACTGTTTCTGCAGTCTGGTGCTGCTACGTGTAAAGATGGTTTTGTCTAAAGGGATTCCTGCCATCCCTGCATGGCGTCAGCATTTATGCTGTGGATTCAATAAATAAACAGAAACAAAGAAAAAAAAACGATTCAAAAATGTAGGAACAAAACATTTGCTCTTTTTTTTACAAAGTCTCTTTAATTCGTTCTGATTTATAGCTTCAGTATAATAATATGATAGATCTGCTTTTGTGGGGGTAAAAGCCCCCCTTTGGGTCAGGTAGATTGTGAGGGGGGGCTGCTTGGTGGTGTCGTCCCTCCCAGGTTTCCTCTGGGGTCCTCCCACAGTCCAAACACATCCTTCATAGCTTCATGAATGGTTTGAAATTGTCCCTAAAGAGGGTGTGGTCCTGAGATGGACTGGGGACCTGCTCGGGGGTATAGCTAGGATAGGCTCCAGCAACCCCATGACCCCAGAGAGGGTTCAAGGAGTTTTTGGAAAAAGATCCATGTATTCAAATACGACGTTGTTCTGACTCAGATCAGGAAGGACCGAATGCAAAAAAAACCTTTCAGATGGGCGGAGTTAATGACGTCATCTGTCCGTCCTGCTTACAAATAGCTATTGCTTACTGGTCGAGTTTTAAATGTTGGAACTCCATCTCTGCTCTCTGAAGCTTCGGTCGCATGGAAAGACCTGCCTCCCCGTTTGGAGCCAGGTCACATGACGTTGAAGCTCTGCTGTTTTCTGCTGCTCATCTTAACACTTTGTCCCTGTTTCTCCAACAGATGGAGGCTGATGTTGTGGGTTTTTAAACTTCCTAACCGTCTGCCAGAATAATAAATAAGAAAGCTGGCTGTAACGGTTGGGAGGGATTGCCTTGTCCTAGAAAATTCCTAGCAGGAGAGCGGATGTCAGCAGCTCTAAACTCTCACACGACAAACCCGTAACAACCAGCTGCAGCAGGAATGAAACGCTCCTTTTCAAATAAAGCTACTGATGATGAGGAGGTCATGATCATCTTCTGAACCTTTATTAATGAGGCGTGGTAACCTGGCAACAGCCTCCTGTAATGTAAGGCTGAGGGACGTAAAGCCTCAAAGAAAAGTAGAAGGGAGACGGTTGACTGAAAGATGGCGGCGTGGTCTGTGGGATGAACAAACGCTGGTCATTTCTGAGGCTCATTCCTCCAGAGATGGCCGACCTCCGCTGTCAACCCTCTGATGGATCGTTGTGGTCGTCTGCAGGCTCTTCGGGGACGAGTCCGACCTTCACTTCTGGACGGTGGCGTCTCACTACCTCCAGTCCTTCGCACAGGCTCGCCAGCTGAGTGTGTCGTCTGCGGACGGCGGCGACGGAGCTCAGCCGCCGCTCCAACACCATCTGGACATCTGCTATGATGTCTTATGTGAGAGCTCTTATTTCCAGGTCAGTTCAAACTCCAAAAGGGGAGATTTTTTTCCATTTTCTCTGCTTTTTAGGCAGCATTGAACATGAAGACTGATGCTAATCCCAACATAAGTGATCCCTGTAGCCCAGCTTTACGGTTTCAGCATCGGCCCAGCCTCACTGATGGCGTCCTGCAGGAAAACAGAGCTTGGAGGGCAAAACCATTTTTCACTTCTGTTCCTCACGAGACGCAGTCCAGCCTTCACCTGAACACACTCATTCTCTCTTCCTCATGGTATTCCATAAGTCAATGTTTGTCTCTTGATGTGCAAACAGAACCATATTCCAAACTCAGACTCATGCCTCAACATTGCTTATCCAAAAAGATGTTCTTTAGAGTTTAGAAACGCTAACGCTGCATAAAGCGGTCACTGAAATCCAGGTATCCGTCCACACAGAGAGCACATTTACCGAACTACAGAAGATATCAGAGTTTAGATAAGCACTCAAAATGAGAAAAGCTTTAAGAAAGAATGACTTCAAACTTCAAGTATTTGTTGCTACTTCTAACCACAAAGTTTGAATTTTTAAAGTTTTTATGAACATAATTAAACTTTGTTTTGATTCCAGTGACAAAAATCTACTGTAAAAAGTGAAAATGAATCACTTTAGAACAAAATGAGAACAAAATGTGGTCCGTCTTAATAAATCCTCATACAATTTAAAAACAATCACTTCTTAGATAATAAATCTGCATTTTTCTTTCTAAACTAATGAATGTCAGTCTATCTCGACAACATTTATGTAAGTTCAAAAGGTCATCCTTAAAATTGGACCAAAAACCACAGTGAGGTTTTTTTGTCTTAAATCGGGTTTTTCTATCATCGAGAGTTTGGAGAAAAAAGGTTTTGGACTTATTTTAATAATAATTCATCATTTCTAGATCCTAGCTCTTAGAATGACATGAATAGAGTTTGATAAAAGCTTGGAGATGTGCAGAGCAAAGAAAACAACTTCCAAATATCTCAGAAATGTCTAAAAGCAAAGTTTGAAATCTTTGCACGGATGAGATGTTTTGCAGCGGCAGAGCATGAAAGGGTTTGAGTCTTTTCTGCAGAAAATGCTGGAAGGTTCAAGGGCAGTTTCCCACTGAGCGAGTGGCGACGGTTGATTTCTTTACATTGAAGTTGCGTTTGTGCGTCACTCCAGACTCAACGACAAACAACGGTGTCGGGTTCTGGAGCCGGGCTCCTTGAACTGGCTGCTAATGAGGAGCCGCGGCGTGATCACGAAGCCCACTTCTGAAGAACTGCCCCGGCATTCAGCAGCATTTGCCTCCTGATGGCCCCACGGTCATGACTGCTGTCCAAAGCTGCTAAGCTCATTTGGAAACACAGATGAGAATCCATCAGGACAGGGTGGAAAAGAGGGCATGCCCATAGAAAAATAGAACTCATTTTCTATGCAGTGATGGGATTTTAATCCTTATTCCACATCCTGTTCTGCTATAAACAGAGAAAGCTTGAAGTCATTCACTGACTAGGACGGACATGAGGAAGACCTCCAGAGCTGCTGAGTCTTTGAAACCTTGAATTAAATGTCATCCTGAGTCTGTTTTTTTTTCTGCTGGCGTCCGCCTGGTTCGTCTGTCGGTCGCTTCGCCGTCATGATGCGGAGCAGGAGAACTAACCTGCTGCTCCCTCCGCTTTGTCCTCCGCAGAAGTTCCAGCTGGATCGGGTTCACCTGCAGGAGGTGAAACGTTCCAGCTACGAACACACCAAGAAATGTGCTGACCAGCTCCTCCTGCTGGGTCAGGTAGGTACTGCACCCCTTCAGCAAACAGCCTTCTGTTCCATTTAAATGTCTTTAAGTTATTTAGTCATTGATTAGGTTTCATGATCTTGCTGTCTCTCTACTTTGGAAAAAATGCCCTTTTAAAGTTAGTTACAAATATTCGATACCAAAAGTTTTTGCTTTGCTGTGAATGAAAAAAATTTTGATTTTGTCTTAGTGACCTTTTCTTTTCAATATATTTTTGTTTTCAAAACAAAATCTTAAAATGAGCAAAAATCACTTTTATTTAGGTTTATTTCTCTGGAATTATTATATCATGAACTAACTGTTTATTGCTGAAAAATAGTTTTATCTTTTTAAAGTAAGTATATTTATACACCTTTACCCCAAATATGCTCAACGATCTCTATTTCTAGACTATAATCATCTTACAATAAGACTAGAATGACACATTTAAGCTCATTTTTCTTTGATAACATTTTCCAGTTTTCTTGTATTAAGCGACTCTGTTTATTAAATCCATTGTTCCCAAATGAAACCTCTGCTTATAAATATTATCTAACATAAAATGGATGTTTTTGAGATCGAATGACTCAAGATGTTTAAGATTTATTATATCCTAAAGCAAGTCGTTGCATCTACCCTAGTGTTTCCAGTAAGTTCATTTGTTCTCATATCAAGTGTAATTAGATATTTAAATGAGAAACTAGATGAAAGCACGGTGTGAGTTTTTGCTGTTTAAATGTCTAAATGCTCCTTCACAGACAGTCAGGCTTTTGCTTCCTGTGGATGTAGGATCTCCTCTTCGCTCAGAGCCGTTCTGCCCTCTCGGGGGCTTTAGCCTCCTCATCCTCATTCTGACTGTAATGACAGCTGTAATAACGCGGCTGTGAGCACTCAGACAGAGTCTGTGGCGACCCGCAGCGGGAGGCGGAGCCTCCACTGATGGGGAGCGGGACAGCCGGCATCATTCCTCCCCTCTCATGACCGTCTCTGTGTTGTGGCTCTTAGACGGACAGGGCCGTGCAATTACTGCTGGAGACCAGCGCAGACAACTCCAGCTACTACTGCGACTCGCTCAAGGCCTGCCTGGTCACCACCATCACGTCCTCGGGACCCTCGCAGTCCACCATCAAGCTGGTGGCCACCAACATGATCGCTAATGGAAAGCTAGCAGGTAGGTTGATGGTGTCAGTCAGAGCTGTGTGGACGTCTGCAGGACCTCCTTAGAGGAAAAGCTTTGCCTCCTCACTCATTTAAATACAAGCTGGTGATCTTTTTACTGCAGTCTGTCATATGGGACGTTTTTTTGAGCATAAGTTGAAACCAAAGTGTCGTCTAAAAACCTTAAAGCAGATTTTAGCCAAAGAACCGGAGACTTTTCAAGTCTTTTGTTTTTTTCTTATTTTAATCGTTGTTATTGTTGAATCCAAACGTCTTTGTTTCTGTAAAAATGAAGATTCATCTTGTTTTAGTGAGTATTTACAATGAGCATAAATAAATGAAAAGTTAGTGAGGACCAACGTATGTTGGATTGGCTGCACGTTGAAATCCTTGAGACCGTCTGGATTCAGAGATGCGTTAAGAAGCGTGAAGGCTGGATTTTGACTCTTTTCCTCTCCGGTTTCGCAGAGGGAGTCCAGCTGCTGTGTTTGATTGACAAGGCGGCCGATGCCTGCCGCTACCTGCAGACCTACGGGGAGTGGAACAGAGCCGCCTGGCTCGCTAAGGTAACTCAGCGTGACGGCGTCCGTCCACAGCAACACGGAGACTCGGCCATGTTTGGATCATTTATCCAGCTCTTCCTTCCCAAGTGAATCTGTGAGCGTTTTCAGACTACAGCAGAAAGGATATTAGTTCTTCTATTCTTTCCAGCCTTTACAGTCTGTCTGCCTCGTAAACCAGGTTTTTACGCTTGTTCTTACATCCCTGCTGCCAGTTGAACCTCCACATGGACAGCATGTGTGTGATGTGTGCCGTTCCAGGTGCGCCTGAATGCAGCGGAGGGTTCAGACGTGCTGAAGCGCTGGGCAGAACAGCTGTGCTCCCCGCAGTTCAACCAGAAATCCAAAGCCATCCTGCTGCTGCTTTCCCTCGGCTGCTTCTACAAAGTGGGCGAGATGCTCCACAGGTGGGAAACAGACGTTTCACCAACAGAAACCCTGCATATTGTTTGAGGCATTGCAGCTAGAATTCATTCTTAGAGATTAACTGTTGAATTCTGTTCCCCTCACTAGTAAACTTCTGCTTTTACTGAGCATTTTGGTCTGTAATGTTTTCTTTTTCGGCCATATATTTCTGGAAATAGTCATAAAAAACTCTATTCACCTCTACAGTTTTATACGTCCATACAAAGAGTTCAGAAATGTTCTGCTGATCCACTTCCATAAACACATAAATGCAGGACAGGTGTTGGTAAACGCCTGAAAGCAGAGCCGATCACCTGCAGGTGTGCAGATCAGCTGAGCTTTAGCTCGCTGAGTCTGCAGACTTCAGCTCGCTGCAGCTGTTAACCGTGAGTCAGCAGTCATTTTGGAGAGGCTACTTTGTCTTTTGATGCAGCAAATCATCGGTTTCCAAAGTATAACAAGTTCAAAAACGTCTTTTCCTCGGTTTACACCTTCACGCCCTGATGGAGGGGGCATGACAGCAGAAAGATGGGAACGGTTGAAAAGGAAAGGTGTGAAGCTCAGACTCTAATGTGGTGGCAGTATCAGGGTTTTCCTAAAGGGGGTGCTCTCCCTCCCCCTGACAGAAGCGTGTCTGTCCCTCCTCTGACAGCTCCGCCTCTGAAACGCCCTCGCCAGCGCCGGGCCGACAGCTCGGCTCCGCAGACACAAACCCAGGAAGGTTTCCTGTTTCTTGCAGTTGCTCTAACCTCCTCCTGCTTCTGTTTCTCTCCTCTCCATCCCTGGGGCAGCATGAGGCAGTTCGATCGAGCCGCCCTCTTCATCGAAGCTTGTCTGAAGTACGGCGTCATGGAGGCCAACGATTCTTCCAATATCCTTTTGAAAAAGATTTGCACTGATTGTGGGTCTTCAGAAAACGTGAAGCCAAATCCAAGGATTTAAAGGCAAACACCCCAAACTTCTGTTGTTGTCTCTACAGTCACTTTACTTTAACTTTAGACTCCACCTTTTCTTTCTGTCGCGTCAAACCTTCTGTACAGAAAGTGAAGCGCAAGAAACTTCTAAGATGATGCAAGAAAAATGAGAAAATCAGCTGAATCCTCTGTAGAGGACATTTCTAAAGCTGAAAGTCTCCAGACCCCAGCAGACGGCTGAACGACCACCTCTGGTCTCTACAGAGGAGGTTTGATAGCAGATGAGAAGGGGGCGGAGCTCTGTTTGTAGTTTTTCTCTGATAGTCTGGAGGTAAAGGTCCACACAGAATAATAATGTTTCATTTAGAAAACTACACACAAAAATCTGCATCTTTTTAAGATCTGTTCATATGGAAAATGAATCTATGATTTAAAACCCAGCCTCCCTGGTTCTGAAGACCCTGGCGTCTCCATGGGAACGGCGAGTTTGCAGACAGCGATGATTTCATCCCCGTCAGCGCGTCCTCCCCGGCGGCTTCTTAGAATCACATAATTAATTGCTTTAATTATGTTGCTGTCTTAATGGCGACGCCAAGCGCATGCCGAGAGGGCAACCAGAGGAGGAAAGCTTTGGGTTTGAAGGGTTTCCTCCCCCTGCAGCTGCTCCCTACCCATGCGCTGCAGCTCTCATGCAGCTTTGAAGCTGCACTCGCTCGTCTCCGTCTAAAACAAAGTGTCCCACATGTCCTGCTTTTCCTGGACCGTCTGCTCTGAAGCTCCTTAACCAAACGCTGCACATAAACTGATCGAGGCTGCGTTTGTGGACTACGCGCGGCTGCTGCGCTCCCTGGGCCTGAGGGAGGGCGCCGCCCTGTGGGCGTCTCGGGCCGGCTCCGCCGGGGTGCAGCTGATGGAGGAGCTGTTCCAAGGAGAGGGGGGCGGCACCGAAGGTCCGCTGGAATACAAGGAGTTTGACCTGGGAGAGGAGGGCACAGAGTGAAGCCGGTTTTTGGTTTGGGTGGTGGTGGCGTCCAGGAGAGCCTCATGCTCCCCTGAAAACAGAGATGGTTTGAGGAGTGGGGGGCTGTGGGAGCATCCCCTAAAGAAAGATGTCCCCATTCCAGCACACGTCTCTTCAGCGTGCTGTTTCTTCTCCTTAGATGTCTCGTTGTGGGTTTCAATCATTTCTCAGATCTGCTTCATGGTAGCCGGTGTCATTTTCCTTTGTGCTGCACTGAGATCTCCTCCCTAAAAGAGGGTCTTCTCTTCCTCCAACACGGATAATCTCCCCAAGGCAACTCCACGTCTGAAATCCGAGCACTCTGAACCAAAAAGACTTCAGAACGTGGAGTCTGCTGCACATTTTCACGCATGTAAACTGCACATTTACTTCCGTTCTGAGATCGTTGAGCTTCTCCTCAGCCTCTTCTGGGAGCTTCAGTTAGATGTGAATCCATTCCAGTGACGAGTGAAGGTCGGAGGTCGTTCCTGCGTCTGGTTCCAGTGATGTTCTGTTGTGCCTCCATGTGGATCAAGTCGGCTGTTCCCTGCAGACCCACAGAAACGGCTTCCTCCTGCACTCCCTGAACACATCATCAGTGATTAGTGTGACATTCAAAACTCGCCCGACTGCGTGTTTGTTTGGCTTCCGGTGTGTAAAATGTTGTCCTAGAGCGACGCGGTGACTCCGTTCACAGCAGCCTTCAGTGTCCAAGAACTGCTGTTCACCATTTAACAGCCATGACCAGTGTTACCATGGTAACCCAAGCCTGCTTTTAGAGTAGTTGATGTTGTTCCAGTGCTTCACCAACACCAGAAAAAGGCTGCCCGACCCTGCAGATGATGCTGCTGCTGTTTTCCTCCTGGCGGGGCGGGGTCTCACCTGCGTTTCCATGTAACACCTGAGTTTTGTTCCACTCTTTTACTCTAAAGTTCTGTTGTGTAGACGTGTCTGGTTCCCTGATTCTGTTGTGTTTTTGCTCCAAAGTCACTCTAAGGCTTTAAGCTGTGTAACAAAAGAAAAATGATGTATCAATATGGATGCAATAAATTCAATGTCATGTTTGCTTTTGGTGTTTTCTGCTCCGACACTAGAGGGCGCCGTTGTTCCTCTCCAGGTTTGCATGAGAGGCTCTTTTGAATGATCCTCTTTCCTCTCCAGCTCAGGTAGATCCATGTTCACTCATTTATCAAGCTGCCTTTAGGGGAAACTCGTCTCTACATGAACCACTTCCGCGATTAATGAGCCCCTTTCTGCCCCTGCGGGGGGCAAACAGCTGCCCAGGTCTGGTCGTTTTCACTCCTTTCACTGCTCCAGCTTTATTCATGGCTGTCTTCTGTTCCTTCTCTTTCCTGAGCACAAAGAGACCAGAACCCGTCTGGAACGCACCGGCCTACCAATGAGCTGCTGGAGTGGGCTGATGGACAGGCCGTCATCAGTATGCGGGGCCTCGCCGTGGGTTCCTGCCCCGGGACGCCACTCTCACCAAACTCAGCTCCCCAACCAACTTTCACCCAGGTCTCTTCCTTTTTCCACATCATGCGGTCTGCTGGTTCCTTTGGAAACCTTCCTGACGCCTTTGCACCAAGAAGAAAGCTGGCAGGGGGGGGGCCTCCTGCTGCGCCTCCACCCACTTCCTGAGCGGCCTCCATCTGGTCCTGGCTGTCACCTCCTGGCCCGCCTTTGGGTTCCGCTCAGGGCTGAGCGTCCAGGACGGGCCGGTCTGAGCATGCTCACAAGAAGATGGTGGTTTTTCACTCCGGGTTCCCCCCGGTTCATCACTCACTTCCTCCACCTTCAGCACCCGGTCCAGATGTGTTGGATCATTTTGACTGTCTACCCCCCCCCCCCCCCCCCCACACACACACACACCCATGCAGCAATGGCTGCTGGGAAGACAGATTTTCTCACCAAAGCCGACCTAAAGAGGCCGGTTTGCAGCGTTGAGCTCAGTAAAAAGAGAACACGTCTCACTGACTGTTTTTCTTTTCATTCATTTCATTTTTTCTGACTTTTCTCTTTTGGGGGGGGGGGGGCTGTTTCCGGCTGACTGAGCTGCTCATCATCTCCTCGGTCTTTCAGGTCCACCACCAACCTGAGCTTCACATAGGGGCTGTATCCATTTCCTCATCTGGGGTGTCGCTGTGCTTCAGAGACACCCAGAGGCCCCCCTGCTCCTCTGATGTCTGCTTCAGGCTCCTCCTCTGATTGGTCGGACAGTGTCCCCCCCCCCTCCTGCTCAGCTCCTTCTATTGGCTGAGCCTCCTGGTCGCCTCAAAGTTTGCGGACTCTGATTGGCTGCAGGGAGGCGCGGGGGGCCCACATGGGGGTTGGAGGAAATGTTTATGTTGAAAGTATTCCGACCCCCCAGCTTTATCTGATTCCGTTTGGATGAATGTGACAGTGTTCAGTAGAGCCTGGCCTAACTTACCCACAGCCCCACATTAATTCCCGTTTAAACAGAGCTGGGGGGGCACGGGGGGGGGGGCAGGATCTTTGGAACATTAACTGGTAATCACTAAGGCTTATCAGATCCTGCTGATGGCTTGTGAATGGCATCATCTTTTTTGAAGGAAGTCTTTTGTGGCTTTCAGACGTTCTGCTTGAGGTCAGGCCTGGCTTTCTGTGTGGGTGGGGGAGCGTGCAGCCCCCTGCGGGACCGATCAACCAGGGGCATGAGTGAAAGCAAACAGCAAATTATTCTTAGTTACGCCATTAGCAAGACTTAAGCTGACGGCCTAAAAAAGTCAGGAGGTTCACCTGAAAACAGAGTGAGTCATGCGTGAGGAGATCCCTGCTGCCGTGTCCACAGGAACATGTGAGGAGATCCCTGCTGCCGTGTCCACAGGAACATGTGAGGAGATCCCTGCTGCCGTGTCCACAGGAACATGTGAGGAGATTGTCTGGCCTGAGTGGAATCAGTTTGTTTAGCTAAATGACGATCCTGTAAAGAAAACCTGGAACGATGAAAGACTTAGAAAATCTTTCAGGCAAACCTTAAACACAGGTAGAGATGGCAGGGGCCTGGAGGCAGGCCAAACTACCCCCACTCAAAAATAAATAAAGTACAGTACCTGTGTGCTTTCTGCGTTTCATTAGCCATGTGTGCTGGGCCATGCCACTGATGCCTGCAGCAGAAAAAGCCTCCTGGAGATAGAGCAGGGCAGGCGGGGTGATTATGAAGGAATGGCCTTTGAGCTGCTGGGCCTTGAACCCGGCCGGGAGGTTGGAGGTGTCTCTGCTTTGCATTGGGCAAGCGGTGGAGCCAGGAGAGGATGTGAGAGGATTCCTGCGCCTCCCTGGCTGAGGGACCTCCACCTGCACACAGGTAGTATGGGGAATTTTACGTTTCTCCTGCACCAACAGTTGCTTGTTGTTCCAGGAATGCATGCGTGTTTTCCTCTTTGACATACAGGACGTGTTTCTGGAGTGATGGGCTGCATGTTTGGCATGTGCCGGCCCGCTCCCCCGAGTACAGGAGCGTGCTGGGTCACTGAAGACACGAGGACTGGCCCCCTCAGAGAGGTTCTGAACACAAACGTCAGATCTGGACTTTGGTTGGAGCAAAAACTCCGCAAACTTTTATTTAATTCACTTTTTTTTAAAACATCTCGTGTTTTCTTCAAAATCTAAAATGTTCCACTAGGTGGCAGTAGAGCACCAGCAGTTGGACTAACTTTTTCACCACCAGCAGCTGAGAAGAAAAACAAACTGAAGTCCTCATTAACAGCTTCATTCATCTGAAACGGTGATTTGTTTCTGTGAATACACATTTCTCTGCAGAATTCAGGCGGATGTCATGATGGTATCCCGTTTGTGCAGGAAGGGGCTTCCATGGTCCTCCTATCCTGCAAGAATCAGTCTGTCAGTAGCACCATTAATGCTGCTAATCTAGGAACCATCGTGGTAGCTGCACCTCATTCAGCACGCTCCGTGGAGGAACTCCTGTCCCACCAGGGCAGCAGATAAGCACCAGAGGGCCCCCCTCAGAAACACCAAAAGTCAAAAAGATGGGAAAGAACTGCTTCACAAAGTTGGTGCTGACCCAGTGTTTATAAGAGGCCATAAGGTAATCCTCCTAATAGGAAGAGTCAAACTGCTGAAGGTGAAAGGCAGCCGTGCACGTGCACACACAGGCCCCGGGGACGTGCGTGTCCTGCTGTATGCGTGTGCACATGCAGCAGTAAAAGACAGCCCGTGAACCCAGAAACAAAGGGCAGATTTTCTTTTTCCTGGAGGAGCGAGGGCTGAGGAGGAGAGGGAGATGGAGCTTCTCCAAATGCCTGTAGATTGCTCTAATGCCCCCCTTTGTTCCCCTCATAATTCTATTAGCATGGAGAGTGGAGATGAATCCCAGCTTCCTTCCCCTTTTTGCACCCCGTCCTCACGCTCCTGCTGTGGAGCGTCCGGCAGCAGAAAAGAGGATCCTCTGAGATTCAAGGAAACTTCCACACTCAGGATTTCTTTTTCAAACATTTTCCTGCATAGATTTCGTGTCAGAGACTCTGAACTCATTTGGATACAGAAGACGTTCATGTCTGCCTGAAGAAATCATAGCAGAAAGTAAACCAGTGTTATGATTATGACTCTTTCAGTTTAGGGACAGAAAACAAAGAAATTAAATAATAAACAGCTGACTGATGCATGAAAAAATCCATTTAGAAGTTTAGTGTTTATTGATTAATGATGCATGAACTAACACTATAAAGTGTTAACAGTCTAGCGCCCCCCCTCCCCTTATAAATACTTGAAAGCCAGAACAGGAGGATGAAGACAAAGCCCCCCTCATCGTTAGGTGGCTAATAGAGAACAAAGATTCACTGATGTCGCCTGATTACATTAAACAATCATTTAGACACAGTCTGAGAGAGATCTGCGAGATTTACCAAATCATCCTGACCCCCCCCCTCATGACTGGTTCTGCCAGGCTGGGGAGGCTCTGGACCAGACTAGAGCCCTCTGTGGCTTGTGGTTCATATCCACTAATGTCCCCCCCTCCTCCCAAGACTTGGCCTTAAATCCTTTTGGGCACCCATGTCCTGCTTCCAGCATCATCACCCAGACCCTCATCCCACAGCCACTGGAGCAGAGTCCAGCTCAAAGGTCTTTCAAGAGCTTTTTAGCCCTGTCACATTATTAGTCTTGCAGGCTTTACACTTAGGAACATGTGGAAGAAAAACTGCGGCAGTGATAAATCTGAAATAATGAAACGGCTCTCTAAGTGGAACCAGCCGCTCTCTGATGACCAACAGTCAGAGAAACCCGATCGGCCTGCAGAGCTGCTGCAGGCAGGCCGACGCTGTGGCTCAACCTGATGTGGGGCTTATTGGAGCTCTGGGACCTGAACGCATTCCTGCAGCTCCAGAGGACAACAGGAAGACGGGATGTGTGACAAGGTGTTACTGAGACCTTTAACGGCCAGCGCCACCGGCCGTGGCGTGCGGGGGCGGTACCATGACTTCTGGTGACTGTTGAGCTTCTAGTTTGTTTTTTGTTTGTCCTCTTGAAAAGAGAGTGTTATAGGTTCATTGGAACAAATAGACAATCAAGAAATCCACTGTGAAGGATTTGTATACATTTATTTGCATTTCATTGAAGGACATAAGAATTCAATCCCTCTTGCTGGAAAGACCCTCATCAGCAGCACAGAAGTCAGATGTTTCCTGTAGTTGGTGAGCAGCTTTCTGCACATATCAGGAGGATTTCTGCTCCACTCTTCTTCACAGATGACATCTAAATCATTCAGATTTGGAGGCTGTCGCTCAGAAACTCTGAGCTTCAGCTCTCTACAGGTTTTCTGTAGGACTGAGGTCCAGAGACTGGATGGACCGCTCCAAGACCGTGATCTGCTTCTTCTCCAGTCGTTCCTTGGTTGTTTCGGGTCATTCTCCTGTTGGAAGGCCCATCCAGCCTCCATTTAAAGCCTCCTGGTGGAGGAAAGGAGGTTCTTGCTCAGGATTTGATGGTATAGCTCCACCCATCCCCCCATCCACACAGTGCAGAAAAACCCCTCCAAACCATAATGCTTGCACCTCCGTGCCTGACAGTGGGGATGGTGTTCTTGGGGTCATAGGCAGCATTTCTCTTCCTCCAAACACGACGGGCTGAGATGATGCCAAAGAGCTCCATGTTGGTCTGATCTGACCACAGCTCCTTCTCCCAATCTCTAAATCAGGAAGGAGTTCATTGACAGACTTCAGGTGGGTCTGCTGCACATGTCCCTTCTTAAGCTGGAGGACTTTGCAATCTCTCCAAGATGTGAAACCGTTGCTGTGTAAAGTATTCCCATTGGTTTTCTTGCTGGTTCCAGCTGCTGGTTGATCATCAGCCGTGATGTTTCAGGCCGATTTCTCGACCATCACAACGACAGACTGTCAATTTCCTTTGAGATGGACCAACCTACAAAATGAACAAGGGATCAAATACTTGACTGTAAATGACCAAACTTTGACAGAAATCCTGCTGTCTTGATGCTAATGAGGCTCAAACAGACTTAGTTTTAGCTGAATAATGTGTCGGCAGCGTGGGGGCCTCTCAGCTCTGCAGCCGTTACAGAGACCCTCCGTTTGAAGGCAGAGATGGGAATTCCTGGCCGCTTAAATGAAAAAGCTGTGGGTTGATTAGCGAGTACGCGGGCTAAAGAGAGAGAATGAACGTCACCCAGAGGCCAGCTAATAAAGACACACGGCTCGTCTTTCACCCCCTCACAGAGGGTTGTCATCAAGTCTGAATTAGTTTTATGCAAAGCCCAGTGCAGCCAATAAAGCACCATCCAGCGGCCGGCTCTGCCCACAAACGGCTGCTTTAGCTGCAGACGCTCAGGTTTCAGGTCTTTGAAGTTTTCATTGTCAGTAAATTCCGAGCCGAGTATATTTTGGTGTCTGGATGTAAATGTTTGAGTATTAATAGAAGATGCTTCTCTTTTGCGTTTGTCCGTTTTCCAGACAGATCCAGCACCAGAATCTTCCGGAAAACCTGTTTGACCTTGAACTGCAACCATCCCAACATTTGTTAGAGCGAGTCTGAAGCGTGTAACCATCATCAGATGTGTGTGCGTGTGCCATAACGCCAATGTTGGGTGGACTAACGCCACATCCAGCAGGAACAATACATCACCATCCCAGCAGCTGCTTTTGACTGATGTCAGAGCTGGAGCCGGGCTCCGACTGACATGTTCACAGAGGAAACAGCTCCTTCTCCATCACACTAACAGCCGCGTTTTTATTCAAACCAGAGCGGCAGCCTGGTCGCTCTGGCTCGGCTCCTGTTCCCAGGCTTTTTTTTCTGGGAGAAGGTGTTTGGGCCGATAACCCCTCTCCATCACTCTGACATGGAGAGCAGCGGGCCAAGGCTGGAGATCCGGAGGAGCAGAGGCAGCAGCAGGGAGATGGAGGCTGATGGAGAGGTGGAGAGCGCGATGGAGGCGGAGCCGTCTTATCTGCTTGACCATGTGTTTAACAGACGCCTTCTTTCTCTAAAAATCCTTCATCCTGTCTTGAGATACCAGTTTTTCTGCGGCGCCAGCTTCTTATCTGGATCTTCGTGGAGAACAGATTTGTCTACATGTGGGTTATCATAAATGTGCTTCACCACATACCTGTTCCATGACTGCTCCAGGAAGCATCAGCAGGTTATTATTGGATCTGTTTAAGACCCTTTTAAGCATTTTTAGATCAGCCTTTTCTCCATCAAATGTTTAGAAATGATGGGAAAGTGTTTTCAAACTGCTGTAAGACAGTTTTTAAAATCACGACAGCGTGACGGTTTGCAGCCTGAGATAAACAACCGTCTGACTGCTACCACCACTGTGACCCTGACGGCTTCTTTTCTTGTTCATTTGTTCCTCACTTTGCTAAATATATAAATCTAAATCCTAGGATTTAAGGCTTGAGAGTGCAGGTTTCTTAAGTCTCCTTCGCGCACAAATCTGAATTTTCATTAACACTAAAGTCCTGAAACATCCGGTGAATCATTTATTTTAACAGAAATGACCCTTTTGTTGTTTTTTTATTAAGATTTGAAGGATTGAATCTGTACATGGTCATCAAACCGAACCCTGTGGATGAACAGGAAGTGAATGAAGCAGACAGGAAGTCTTCGTGGTGCCGAAGGAAATATAGTTTCAGGTGTGATCGCTGCGTGTTCGCTTTACATCAGGAGCAAAATTCCATTTTGATTTTTTGGTTTTGGGCAGCTCATTTTAGAAGTGGCTTGCATGCCTAAAGGGGCTCCTGCTTCAGCTGATGACCTCAGAGCTGCTACGACTCTGAAACAAGCCCAGTGGGACCAATGGAGCCAAAGACAGTGAGAGATTCTGTAGCTCTGGTTTTATCAGGGAGGATCTCTGCAAATTCTAGTGTCAGAAACAAAATAAAGACTTGGATCATCTCTGTCCACTTTAACTTGAAACAAAAATGGAGTTTGTTCTTGTCCTCCTCCAGTGGAAGTTTGACGCTGCTATTCTGGGTTTGGGGGGGTTTTACTTTTCTGCAACTCTGCAGGCGTGTGCAAACGGGCCAAAGGCGTAAAAAAGAGAATTTCCTGCAATTCTTAGAGAAATGCACCAAGAGGTTTTTCTCTTCTGTAACCACACTTTCCTTTACCGAGAACATTCAATGGTAAACTTCTTGACAGTTAAAGAAAAGCACAGATCAAGTATAGCTTATTTTGAAGAAACGGGACAAGGTTTGTGTGCTTCAGATAAGCTGAGGTTGGTGAGGCCATTTGAAGGCTGGAAGTTCCTTCATTCAGTCGACTCAGCTGCAAACAGCGTTCTGTAGATGTAAAGCAGAAAAATGAGAGGGAGCTGAAGAGTTTTGCACGTTTCCTCCAACATGATTCATCGTTGGATGAATGTGGGAGCCTCATGACGGTCAGGGAGATGCTGGACAGTAAATCTTCCAGCCAGAATGGAGGGAGCACCTTAACGTGAAACAGCCATGAGGGGCTGGGATGTGCAGCTGCATTTCACCAGAGAAAGATGGCCGACCGTGTTCTGGAGTATTCCTGCAGGAAGGTAACGGAGGAGCGTCTTCCTGTCCATCATTCACCTTTCAGCTTTAGTTCCAGCTGCCCCGTTATATTAACGGATGTTTCGGGTTGCTACTTCACTGCAAGCTACATTTATGTGAGTGGGATGAAAGCAGCATGAACTGTTTTCAACTGAGTTTGACAACAATACTTTTTTAGGCTTTGCTTTGCAAACAGATATAAACTTTATTAATCTCCCAAAGGAGAAATTCAGGAACAAACTGCTGATTTTAAAGAATCAAAACTAGAAATGCTTCTTAGAAAAGAAAAGGATTTCTTATTTTTAATGTTGTTTTGTTTTTAAACTGTTCCCTAAAATCAGAGAGCTGTCAAAGTGAGTGGAGCCGTCCTTCAGTCCAGTGGGGGATAAAAATCCTCAGAGATGCATGTCTGATCCGAGTCCATGTCTCTCTGGACAAACACAGACCCGCGCGGCGCACAGCTGGGCCGGCCTGCTTGCAGATGAAGCGTTGCACGCTGCACGCCTTGGCCTCCTTCTGAATGTCCCATGAGGCGCGTGGAGGGTTCAAGCTCCTCTCCGCCGTTCCTTCATGCTTCTCATTCAACATAAGTGGTTGATGGATCATTTACAGACTAGTTAAGCATTAATAAGTGGTGTCAGGGGCGCCGTAGTGGTCTCTGTTTTTAGTAATGGACTTCGAGTCAGATAAACTTCAGATAAGAAACAGAACCAGACTGTTTAACCTCAGACTTGACCATTTCTTCTGGGCCCAGATAACTCTGTCTACATAGAGCTTTTAGAATCCCATTTTTGTGGCTAGAAACTGTTGCCTTTTAAAGATGGAGGTGTTTTTCTACGCCCCTCCCCAGTCTTTCTTAGAGGATTTCATAGAGGTAAACTTCTCATGTGTGCTTTAGAAACCCACACCAGTGAGGAAAGCCTGAAGGCCGTGTTCTTTAGGCCGGGTAAATATTTAATATTCCAAAGGCAGACCGCAGCAAAAGAACGGCGAAAGACGACTGCAAGAACAGAAACACAGAATGCAAATACAGGAAACATATTTAGTTCTTTTCCCACCACAGCTTGTTTGTTCTGTGTGGATTTGTCGTCTTCAAAGCTTCGGCCTCAAACACGTGGAGAACAAAGGCATCCCTGCCTGTTCCAACATTTGGATCTTTTGTCTTCAGAGAAGTGATCGTGTGGTTGGAGGCTCTGCTCTTTGCATATTTTCTTTCTGGGTTTGAACTTCTAAAGGGGTTTCTGAGCCTCCTTCTTGGCCCTGTGCTTCTGTTGGGCTCTCCTCCTCTCAGAGTGGGTCAGAGATGCTCACCTCCACCTTTCCGTCTCCAAACGTGGTCAGGAGCCTGCTTGTTATCGCCGTCCAGCGCTCCAGAGGACTGGAACCTCCCTGCAGAGATGGAGGTCTGGATCTTTTCCAGCTTAGCTGCAGTTCATCTGTCACGGCTTCAAACCCAGAAAAGGGGATGTAACTGTACGGAGGGGCAGTCTGAAACGTGACCGCCCTGCACCACTATATCACTTCCAAATGGGTTTCATCAAAATGCGGGTCGGCACACGTGTGCACGTATGTGGGGGTCTTAAAGTCTCCCTTCATGTCTGCAGCGGTCTGTCTGTCATGGACTGAGAGCCGAGGGTCTGCACATGCTTTCAATCAGGCGGACTCTGGCTCTGCAGAACCCCCCACCACCACCACCACCACCATTCTGCCTTTGTCCCTCTGCTTCCTGCAGTTTTGCTCTCTGGCTCCACCCTGTGGAAGAGCTTCAGATTACATCACTAAAGATCATTTCATAATCCATCAACTAGAATGAAGTAAATAATTGTTTTGCGTGTCTATAAAAAAGCGGCAGCGTCTCAGATGGATGCATTATTATTAACATTTATATATTTTTTTACACGAGTGCCTTCAATATTTTACTAGAAAAGTGAAATAGGGACATTTTGAATAATGTTGCATCCTAATTTAAGGCTATGAACACACGTTACGTTTGAATAACTAATACAATAAATGGTTAGTTATGAAAAAATTTTCATGCCATTAGAAATGAAGCATTTTTAAGTCATTCTGAGTCTGTTTTCTCTCTTATTCTGGACAGGTCACTAAAATCTTCAGACAGGAAACTTTGAATGATCAAGAAACTCTTTTTTAAAGGAACAGTAAGAGTCCAGAAAAATCCAAAGCCGGCTTTCTCAATTCACACCAAAGAGCCCGCCAGGGGCTTAAGCCAGAAAGGTTGTTGCTGTGAAGCAGCAACGCTAATCGACCTTCGGAAAAGGGAATTTTCTGTTTTCCTCCCTTCTGTCTGTCTGAAACATGCAGGCATCTGTACAGAAAGCTGTTGGTCCAAGTCTTCAGTAAACTGCTCGTACTGCCCTTAAATGGTCGTTTTCTAGACAAACATCTCTGTCTTTGCAAATTGTTCCATTTTTCTCTCATTATCAAATATTACTCTGTCATTATTGTTGCAATGATGTATTAGTTCAATTGCATCTCTTTTCCCTCCTAATTATCCCTCTTTAGCCTTCTCTCTACAGCTGCATGTTGTTTAATTATTTTTGCTCCATAAATCAAATACACTGATGTCCTTTCAGGTGTTTTTTAATGAAAATACTGTCTTGATGTGAGTCAGTGGCAGTTTGAGCGACTGCTCATTTAGGCTGAACAGGTAAGGCCGGGTCAGCTGAGACCCGCCTCACAGGTGGACTCTGGGAGAGAAAACACACCTGAGCTGAGAGGCCCATGGCTGCACGGCCTCTCTTCAACGTCTGCAGGTGGTGTTCCTCAGAAAAACAGAGCCGTGCTCTGAGAAAATGGCTGCAAAAGCAGCGTCTCCCCTGAAAACGGTGAAAGTGGGTTTTCAGGTCTGCACTGAAGCATTTGCAAACGCTGCATGCCGCAACAGGATCTCTGCATTTGAGCTGCTTCAGGCGGCTCCTCCTTGAACTGCACCTCACCCCTGAAGCCTGTCAGCTGTTGAGACTTGAACCGCCACACAAAACTCCCGTCCCGTTGGATTTGACTTTAATGCCTGGCAACAAATGTCAGTCAGAGGTTTGTTTTCTCGAGGAGAAACTTATCTCAATCTGCGGCGATTAGGGCATTCAAGAACCATTAAGTAGTTAAAAGTAAGTGGCCAAATGGAAACCAGGTTGCTTGTTATTTTATTTATTTTTAAGACTGAAGGCGGGCCGCCAAATCTAACAGCGCTCACGTCATGTTTGCACATAATTCATAATGCCTTGAGAGGCAATTTTGAGGAATTTTGCTGCACAACATAATTTGAGTGGAGCTGTGCAGTCTACCTTCTATTAAAATACTTTCCGCTGGTTTGTGGTGGAGAAGCATTTGAAAGGTTTAGAACCAAACAAAAGGAGGGGAGGGGAATGGCGGTTCTGCTGCACACGCCACAAACCTTTTCAGCTCCAGAAAGGCCATAAATACAGAACCGGAGCTTTAGCGACTTCTTCTAAAAGAGGGTCAGACTGAGTGTGAAATGGCTGCAATGAGGAGCTAGAATAGAAGCTCATGACTGAAGCTTTAGTGGGACTTTCACCCTCCACAGGTCCACAGCAGTGTGTTGAGGTTAGAATAGAATAGGTCTTTAATAATCCCTCAGGAAATGTAAAAATGGCCATCTGCTCACACTCATAAAATACACACACACATTAGACTAAAGGGTTGCCGTTTCTTCCACTGAGGAAGTTGCATCACAACAAAATCTGAACTTCACTGTCCAGATTTGAAGGTATTTTCTAAAAGTCTGCTGTCTTTCTTTAGTTTATGTTTGCACGCTGACTTTCTGTCATGCACTTCTTCAAATTACAAAAAAAGTCCCTGCAGGTTTCAGTGAACTGACAGCGATGACGGATTTATTTCTCGCTGCTGCAGAAGAAAAAACATTTTCAATCCCGACATCAAAGCAGGAACCTGACGGTCTCTTTCACTGTGTGTCTATTTAAACGCAGACAGCAGGAACAGTTTCTGTACTCTGAGGAAAATGCTGTTTTTGCTGTTTTAACTTGTTCTTGTAGCATTTTTCTGATGATGAAGACATAAAAAACTGCATTTCTGAATATTTCTTTATTTGAATCCTTCTGAGTCAGGAGCAGATGAAGAAAATGCTGTTTGAAAAAGATTCTATTTGTGACGTAGAAAACACACTGGGCGGAGCCACAATCCCAGCTCCGCCCCATTCTGATGCATCCACTGTCAGACAAGTAGATGCATGAACATCTCAGTTGTCCTGGAATCTGAGGGTCTGTAAGCTAGCGGGAGAGCGTGTAAAGAGAGAGCTCTCAGCAAGGGGAAGGGGGCGGGGTTATTCTACCAACAGTCCCCCCCACAACTCCGAGGTGAATTAAGTCCTGCCGCTGTCTTAGAAAACGACGTAGATGTTCCATGTCTCCAACATGCTCTGCAGCTTTGGTTTGAAAAGATTTCAACTTTGTTTAATGCATCTCCATGAACTCTGTCAAATGTTTGATGGTTTGATTGAATCAGCCGATAAATCATTTCTAATGACTCACAGTCACACTTTCAGAGCGTGAAAACAAAATGATTTGCTGGAAAAAGATCTCCCAAAAAACCAGGAGACCGGATGGATGAATGACGCTGTGACACGTTTGGATCAGCCGGTTTTCAGGTCTGGTGTCTGGATGGGCAGTGGGGGTGGGGGCTGGATAACCACTGACGATGGTGAAATATGACAGCTTCACTTGTATGTCAGCCTGAAGCCTCGACAGTCGTTTCACAAACGGATCTTTCCCAGACTCCGTAGATCATTTCACAATATTCTCCACAGCAGATGTTAATAAAACAAAGTTATTGCATGTTGTGTTGCAACAGAAGGACTTTTCTTTGCTTTGAATTTCCAACCTCCTTATGTGCGGCTACAATTCTTTACATTTTTTGTCTTTCACTCTTGTTTTCTTCATATTTGGCTTTTATTTTGACGGGTCGGTGATGCGGCTCAGCGCCTCTCTGCAGCCAGTTTCTGTCAGCCCGTTAAAATGTGAAAATGTTGTGAATCCAGTTTTGTTTGTTAGTGGAGCGTGAGAGGACAGGTGTGGCGTTCTCTGAAGGTTGTGATCCTCAGAGGTTTGTTTGCCGTCAGGTGCATGTTAACACCT